>DWQK01002924.1:0-12301 GCA_018231225.1 Noctuana stator | reverse complement strand
TAAGCAATTCCTAGTAAACTAACTGAAACTGGAAAAAATGAGGGAGAATAAATTATGACAATGGATATCCTACTAATATTATAATTGCGAAAGTTTTTAAGTATGGATGGAAGGATGGATGTTTGTTACTCTTTCACGTAAAAACTACCGAATGGATTTCAATGAAACTTTACAATAATATAGCTTATACTTCAGAATAACACATAGGCTACTATTTATATAGACATTGTGTGAATTGCTCGAAAATCCTGCGCAGACAAAGTCGCGGGCACCAGCTTGTCTTAGTTATAAATTGATATTACCTTTGTTACCTATTTATATTTACAAGCTATAGATTAAACCCTCTTATCTTTAACAGAATCTCTTAGAATATTCCATTAAATTTACTTCCGTTACAGCGTGACTTTACACAGACATAAAAGTTTGTAACAAAAGATTTTACTCGGAAGTACCTAAGTTTAAGCGAAGTAAAATTGAGACGAAATATTTGATTCGTATTTAACGCATTATTTGAAGTAAAATGGAGAGAAAAAATGTATGACTTGTATTTGAGGTATTATTTCTGTTTCAGTGGACTTGGGGAACTACACTAATAGAACCAACCAAGAAACACTCACCGTTACCTCAGAATGAGATTCCCCTGGCCAACCATCAACAGACAGAGCTAACAGCGTGATATTAGCTTGTAATAAGTAAATAAATTAATTAGCTTTAAATATTTTAAATTTAGATAGTTTGAGAAAGGGAAGCAGAAGTTATATAAAATATAGATAGAAAAATCTCTTAAGAAAAATATCTTTTTTAGAGTCCCACTAGAATAAGATTGACGAAAAGCGTTAATTTTAATTGATATACTTGGAATGTAAATATCACATATATTATTGTATTAAATATTATCTTACTATCGTACTAAACGGTCAAAGAGGGCGCCTTTTAAACTATTGTAGCAAAGACTCTCAACGTAATTTTACTAAGTATGTTTCTAATTTCCTAATTAAATGTAATTGAAATATCATTTAAAAAGAAATAAAATATTTATTTTTACAAACTTGTTACGCTTTTCGCTTAGAATATATACGTAGGTAAGTAAATATGAAGCGCGTTGCGCCCCGCTGGTAGTGTGAATCGCAAGCGATCACATTGTTAAGCAACGTCGGGCGCGGCCGGTACTCGCTAGTGGCTAGCAGTGGGACGTAAAAAGGGTTGAAGCCAAGTAAATATAGGTAAGTACTTATAAACATACTATGTTGAGACCTACAAGTTAGTGGACAATACCAAAGAACAAACATTTTGTATATAAGCGTAGTTTAATTTAGACTAAGAAACTACTTATAGGCTTACTATTATTATTATATAAAATGTATTAAATTTTATTATATGCTTTGTCTGTTTTGTAATATTTATTATATGGTAGAGTTTACTGAAATTATTAAATCTAGTTTATTACTCAGTTCCTACTTGATTATTAATTCTGGATTCTGAATATCCTAACAAGCATATTAATTTATTAAAATACAAAATATTAACTTAGGAATTCATCTTTTTTGTGTCTTTTTTTTGTGTGTGTCTTGTCCGTCCAATAATCCTCATATCCGGATAGTTTTATGAAATCTGCTCCAATAATCACTATATTTTGCTCTTAATGCAATTCTGTTTATACAATCAATTACCTCAGCCAGTAGACATGTAACATATACATTGACCAATAGGGAACGTAAGTTTTCTGAAGGAAATGTTTGATAGTAATTTGATGCCGATAACTGTCTGTTTTTATAAAGTTCATCATACGCCCATAGACAGGTAAATTGTTTAGAACTAGATGTTATACCTTAAATAATGTAAAATTATTAATAGACTTATTTAATTTTGCTTACTTTTTGCAAACGCTCTTATACCGTGACAGCTCGTTGAAGTCTTTTACATGGTGTTGCTGATTGTTTATTTTTGTAAAATCTATAATATTATCCCTTTTATCCTTTTGTAATTAGAACCGGGTGTGCCCAATTTAATTCTTAGCCAAATATTATTTGTACCATACTACGAGTAGCTGTGTCCCGCGGTTACACCTGCGTTAACAATTGTAACGTAACGCTTAGCCTTCCTCGATAAATGGCATCCCACAGGATATTTTTCGGGATAAAAACTATCCTATGTGTTAATCCAAGTTACCTTCTATGTGTGTGCCAAATTTCATGGAAATCGGTTCAGCAGTTTTTGCGTGAAAGAGTAACAAACAACCAAACAAACATACAAACTTTCGCATTTATAATATTAGTAGGATGAATATTTTATTAGAATAGTTCGTGGTTCCATCTGCATTAGCTTACGCAGGCATAGAGGTCAATAAAGCGCCCAGTCGGCATGATTTTTTCTTATTGACTGATTGATAAATAAACTTAATTATCAGATTATATGAAACATTTCTACAGGGACGCAAGTCACTTAGTATTAAATCGTAGTAGTTCCGCAATACGTAATTGTCTAAGAACACTTCCTGACAATGCCTCAGCAAAAACGTTTTCACAGACCACATTCTATCATGCATGGGAGTATTGTAGTCAGTTTAATCGCCATGGCCTTTAAGGAATTCGCCGCTAATTATTGTAAGAGCGTGCCTTATAACGTTACGATTGTAATCTTTACACGTTGCAGTAAATTAGAATCAAGGATCATTTCTTACGAAGTACATATTTTGTGCCGTAAAACTTTTGTTATCTTGATGAAACTTTTTGAAATATTCTTTGTAGTGTTGCTTAAGTTCACTGTGGGACGGCAGAGGGTATTAGTACATTGGATACGGGAAGCATTTGGTTGTCTTTGTTTGGGTGTGGACTCTATCACCCAAATAAAATTGGTAAAAAAAGTAGAGAAACGGTCACCGAAAGAGCTTATGGAAAAGTGGTAATAAGTAAGGTAAAGAAGGCAAGGATACTAGTGATTCGAATATAATAATAGCAAAACATTATATTATAAGAAGGAACCAAAAAAATTTGTTATTGTAAATCCATGTTTTTCTCTTTGGTTAATGAATTATAAAGCTATCATGCTCCCACGTCTTGTTCCCAGGCATCAATCTTCCCTGTTTTGATTTCTCCATTAATAGCAGATTGCTAAAATTTACAGCAGCCAAGTTTGAACAAATTTAGACCTTTTGCAGATTTAAATAAAGATGAAAAATGTAGGGCAGAGAAAAATATCGCATTAAAAAAATAATGCAGTTCGCACCCGTAGTACCCGCATGTTTTCCCCTAATGCTGATAAGGCGTTGGTCCTCCATATCTATATGGTAACACACATTAATTTATTAGTTAGAGAGCTACTAATATATGACAATACTGCTATTGATCTGTAATAATCATGGTAGCATTAGTTCCATAAATTAAACAATTGTTTATGTAATCACTTTTCATTAATATTATCCTAGTTGCTTTTTTTAAATAAATAAACAAAAAAAAGTGCACGCACAATTTAAAAAGCAATAAATTTTTCACAATACATTAATAAGCGGTTTTTATTATTAATATTTCACACGTAGGTAACTCTATAAATAAGTATGTATTCATGTACAACGTTACAATCTATTATTATTAATTACGTTAAAATCTATTTCTCATACGAATTGTGTAAACTAAATTCTAGTATAGTAATTACATACAGTTTATTTAGGACTAATAGATTAAGTTTCATATTACGAGTACTTCATAATCATTTTTAAAAGACACAGCAAAGTTAAACGTTTAAGACAATACAAATTATGGTAATGACTTACATGACTGTAGTTCTATTATTTCACTAATTCTAAACACTTCCCTTATCTGATTGAAATCAATACAGCAATCACAAAAGTCTGAGCGGCAACCGTTGCTAAATAAAAACATTACACACGAGTGGGGAATATGAACTACCCGCATCAAAGTTATGGCGGTCGCCAATCTAAAGTATTGGCATCTAACGATGACCTCACTCGGGCAATTTTCGACCTTAAAACCATAACTATAAAAACGATACGACTCGCATTCTTGCAGTGTACGTTACTGCGCTTCCCCTACACGGGCTATTTAGAACTAAAGGGTGAGTGGACTAAAATGGATCAACAGTTACAATTTAAATACAGCTTAAACTTTACACAATGGTCACTCGCTTGTTATTTAAATTAGTAGGTGGGGTAAGATTATTTCAGTAAGTATTATTCCTACCTAGATATTATATCTATCTACCTAGCCAAGAATACAGGTTATTTTAAAAAGCTGGTAAAGGATCCCTGGTATCTACTATTTCTGCTGATTTAGTTAAGCATTTTTGTACAATAGATTCCTTTTAATAAGAAATCGAAATAAATCATTACCTTCGTAGATTGAACCAGCTTAAAAGCTCATCCAATTATCATCGCGTAAATGCGAAATGCTTAAACGAGAGTGCTGTTTACATGTGATCTAAATTTAGCTAATTTGCGTGCACCTAAGGCACTTGTTTCCGTACTTACTAAAAACGCAGACAGAAAATTTGCAAAATTTTGCAGAAAATTAAGAAACATCAATAGGGAACCATCGTAACGTAACCTGAGTAGATCATTGCAATTAAACTAATCAATACATTATCCCTTCTAAAGATTTTTTTCAACTAAATGACCTGGTCCTTCTTCAAACTCTAAACAACGTATCACTTTAAGCCGCCCTAATTTGTTATTCGTTTCTTAAAATCAGTAGTACCTACCTACCCCTGTTAATCGTTTTCTACAATCAGTAGCACGCAGTACTCAGTTAGTTGCAAATTACCTATCCTATAACTATTTGTTACTTTATTCTATTGATGCGACTAGAAAAAAAATATGACTCGAGTTTCTATCCACTTGAGTTACCCAGTCAACTCGAGTGAACGGAGCAACTATAAGGATTTTAGAGGCGCAAAAAACACCGGTAGTACGTACAAAAAGATCATTCAAGGGATAGCAAACTTGCAACTCGAATGATAGATTTCACTCTAGGAAATTCGAGTTACACTCGAGTGATATCGTGAAATTACTCGAGTGACTCGAGTCACAAAATCTTACACGAGTCGCACCACAACTTTATTCACGCTTACCACTCGGTTTTTACTGTAAAACCAGCGCCTAAGCCGCGAGTCACGTTTGGAAACAAAAGCCCGTTGGCGACCACCGTCGAGCTTTCCGAGAACGAACTTGGAACGTATTTAGCTCGTCCCTCTGAGCGAAAATATCTTGCTCCACTGCATTTACCCTCTGATTTCCTAGCATAAACAACGTTTGGAGCAAACCTTTCGATGGTTTTTTAGCTTTTTTATGCTAAAGACGTATCAATTAGCTAATTTCGCAAATAGCAATGCAAAAATATGCAGGTGCCTACATACATCCATCTAAATGTAATTGAAATTGTCTTTTAGTTTGAATACTTCTTTATTTATTTTGTTCTCACTTGTATCAATGAATTACTAATCCCTTTTATTATAGTTTAAAGAGTAGATATACCTACTGTATACTTAAAAATTTAAGTTTATTTTTCTGGAATTTTCTCGAGCCAATCTTCTTCGTGGATTGTGAGACAAAAAAATAAGGTGTGGTATCCCTATACCTATCATTTCTTCTTCAACTTTGAGATGCACCTGGAAATCTTAGTCTAGTAGGAATACCTACAATTTATTATAACGTTAAATATAAAACACTCTTATAATAAACGTGGTTTTATAGCGTCAAACAAGCAAATTGTAAAACATTACGTTCTCAGAACTTTCCTTACATCGGGGCGTTACGAATAACGCATAAATCGAATATTACCTTATCCATCCATATACTTCTTGTTAATAAAATACGAAACGATGATATCGTTGTCGTGTATGTGCACATTGCATAAGGATACACATTATTATAGTAGATTTTTTATGGAGTTCTATTTCCCTTAGAATAGGGTTTGAAATCGAATGCAGGAACTAAGTGGGCTATATCGGCAGTGAGCCACAGGGGAAGAGGTCGAGGCTATCAGTTGATAAGGAGCGAACCGTCGACATCGGGTTGACTGAGCCCTCATATGAACATGACTAAAGCCATAGTTACGCTATCAAACAGTATGGCTACAAATGTTAACAACCAAAACTGTATAACAGTCTTATTTCATGTATATAATTTCATTGAGCAACTTGCTTTAAAGCATGACCGGAGCCCATAGTTTAATTTGCTATTAAACTAAATGAGGTAGTAGTATTTCTTTATTCTCATTACTTCTACGCGCTATTAAATTTATGAGAAGCACTAAGTTCTGTCGATTTTCAGAATTCACGTTCATCTTTTTGAACTTTCTTTATAAAGGGAAGACGATGACTTTTTGTTGATTGATTACTAATATGTTTTCTGATAATGAGAGTCATTCTTTGTGTCATAAATTGTATGGCCATAAGTGTAATTCCAGTGCTAAAATACGAAAATCAAGGTTCACAAAATTACGAACATAAAAGCGTTCACTTTACTTTCGTTGCAATCTCTCTGTCCTCACTTCCCTCTTGTAAGAGGAGGGATAAGCTAGCTATCTGCCTCGTTCTCTCTATATAGTGAAGATACGTGCATCCTATTCTTACTCGTATTTTACATCATCTTGGGTCATACTAGTTTATTTGGCGCTTAGTCATCTTAGGTCGGTGATAGCCATTCGAAATGTCATAGCAATTGGCGTCAATAACGCTCACATTATTTATTTTAATTCATAAGTTGGAGACCTTCTATAATAAATGTACAAGGGATAAATACTCGTAGATAAATTAGCGATTTGAAATTAACAACTTTAGTGAATTAGGTACCTATATTTAAGCCAAAATTAGGACTGTGTTAATTTTGTTTTGGAAATGAATTTTTGTACAAAAATCGGTACCCAAAATAAAGTTGTTTAGTAAATATTTAGTTCGCTATATTGGACCGTATTATAATTGTATACAAATATTTAATATTATAGGTAATATAGTTTTTTTCTTAAAATCATAGGAACTAAACAAAAGTAACACTAAAATCGTATACTACATAGTTATATTAAAAATACCTACATTGGTTTCGTTAAACTTATATAATATTTCGTAACACACAAATTCACGTTGGTTTTAAGGTTTCACGATAATTTATTACAATCTATGTTTATTGACAGAACACATACTTTATCAGTAGAGAAATATCGATTACTGGAGCGCCCGCATCTTTATCAATTCAGTAAGTAAACAGTGCGCTCTTTTAAATATCCTTGATAGTGATAAGCGCGCTTTTAGTTACAAGAGAATTATGAACTTTACTAACAACATTTTAACTTGGAATACGGTACTTCCAAACATAAATAAATTCTATGTGCTTCAAACTATATGTCCAAAATAAGTGGGTATGATATAGGTACCTGCTTGGTTTTACTTAAGTTAGATCGAAATTTTTCGATTGTGTTATTTGTAGATTCGTAGTGGTATTTGTAGTGTGTACTAGAACTTACTAAATTACTTACAAAAACTTTTAATAACCACTTAGAATATTTTACTAAATATTCTAAGTCAGTATTAAGTGCAGTATTAAGAAGCGTTATAAAGTAGAGAAGGCAGAGCGTCTAGGCTTCGTAGGCGTTAGGCGTTAGGGTATGGGTAGGGTAGGGTATGGTAGGGTATGGGTAGGGTAGGGTATGGTAGGGTATGGGTAGGGATAGGGTTCTGGTATATCGTACCTACTATATTTACGTAAACTGTCAATAATATTTCTCAACGTATGAAATCAAATCATTATTAAAATTAGACAATATAAACCAAAGTTAACACCATCACACCAAAAGTACCCTAATGATTCTACAGTCAGTTCGCGTCATAGTTAAGCATTATAATCTTTTTTGTTCATCTTTTAATCACATTTTACAACTTCCGCGTAAAGTATGTAGTGCTACGAAAAATAATTTGCAAATGAGGCTATAAATAGATTACATAAGTAGCTTTAACATTTAAAGAGACAGGGAGATCATTCCAGTGGCCAACGATGCCAAGCGTCACCATGCGAGGCGGCTCGGCCATCGGTATGCAAGCAGCACGCGCCCAAGGTCAATTGCCCCACGCACCTCACCATCACTTCCTCGTTGGCAACCGACGAACCGAGCTTGAGCAACCGCCTCTCACCAGAATTAGGCTCCCGGTTGCAACACGTCACACACATCAAGTGGCAAATCGAGTTGACTAACTCCACCTCTGAAAACCTTCATTCAATTGTAAGCAACTCGTGTCATAATCATTTTTCCGTACATACTAGCGAGCATACGTACCTACTAGCGAGCTTTATATTATTAATGTCTGTATGTTATATCAAGATCATATTCATAGTTGTCATGTTTAAATGTTAACTAGATACTGTTGCTTAGTATTACTGGGAAACAAACTATTGATAAAAATATAAATTATTTATATCTACCTGTTAATTACACTTAATTTTCTAGTAATTAATCTTTAATCAGCAGATGGTGCTATAAATGCATATTCTAAACTAAAATTAAGAAATAAAAAAGAGTAATGATGTGAATTCATAAAGTATTAAATTGAGACCTTTAAGCATTAAATACAATGCGTCACTACCGGTTAATATTATAACATATAATTATCGAAGTTTCCTTATGGGAAAAATATCGTCTAAAATTAACTAACGACACAAGGTTTTTAACGAGAACTCTTCCAAGTACACTTCTCAACTCAATAGTCTCGACTCGACTCCTCGGACAACTTCGTATGTTAATGAATCGAGAGTACCCAATACATCTAACTATAGGAGTAGTATCGAATAATTGCTCTACGGCCAATATTAAATATGTTAATAGGAATTGTAATAAACTAAATTAACATAAATACAGACTTCGAAGTGGTGCCGGGTAAGTTTATCAGTGCCGCATTGCAATTTAACTTTCAAGGCTAGAACTGGGTGTCAAGTAGACTGCTCAGTTAACAAACTAGAAACATGCTTACCTTTGAGAGCTCTATTCAAACTTAGTCACGTCAATTCTCAGAGTTCTCCGTAGCATTACGATAACTTTACGTCTGAGAAAACAAAGAAGTGCAACTTGATACTGATTAAGAACTTTCGAATGTCGTGCCAACAAAAGATTAAACACTTCATATACTCGTACATTGTACAGTGTACTGCATAAAATAAGGTGCAGGGTGCCGGATGTTTATTCATAACAAGCTCAAACGAAAACTGCTTTGAATATGTGGTCCTAATTTATAGTCTTTGTTTCGGATTGCGAGCAGCGCTTACAATTTATTAATGAATTTTAATTAGCGATTAAGTACTTAGATAATTCTACTACTTATAATCAAGTCACTGTTGTTACGCACAAAGTTGGATCACAAATTACTACGAATGAATTGAATAACTTCGTACAAAATACGACAAACCGGTAAAGTAAAAACTAGATTTTCCCGAAAGTTGATGGACATAAGATCCATGTACTTTAATACAATTTTCGGTTGATAATTAGGGCGATGGCGTCATATCGAGTCTTGTACAGGAAGCGAGCAAGAAACTCGGAGAGGAATGCGAAATGCTATCAAACCACTGCCCTTTGTGGACGACGAAATTCTAAAGTCCTGCGGAGGAAGAACGCTCAACTCTCACATTGCTTCAGGTTTTTTACGAGTATCGTTTTAGAACGAGACAGATGACACATAACCGGTTTAGCAGTTTAAACCTTAAAAGGCAAACGATTGAAATGTCGCAAAAATCGTATTTGTATTCAATGTATGTTAGTAAACAAAGCGTACGCAATACGAACATTGCGTTAAAACGACACTCAACTATAATATACATTGTTGCTTATGAGCAGAGGTGTTTTTATTAACCATGTTTAGTCTCCTCATTTATGCAAGAACATTTGTATGTTGCAGATTTTTCCATAATTATGAATCGCAAATTTGATAATAACTAAATAAATAATAAAGTTATTGCTAAAATTATCGTTTTTTATTTTCATTACATCCTTATTATAAAATTAGCATTAAAATTGCTTTACGCGTATACAAACACTCGTCACTAGATATTCATACTGGAAAATAACAATAGTATGTTAAATTTAAAGATCTATATATTTATATTATGTAGGTATGAGTTAGTCATTTAAATAAATCCTACGGATTCCTACTTTATACTTCCTATTTATATTTCTGACATAAATTTTTGTTATAAGAAATCTCAAACAAGGTAATTAGCCTGGATAGTAAGAATATATTAGTCATTCGCTGTTAAACTTCTTTTTTTACTTTCTTTTATTATCCTGCATAAGCATTTTAAGTCCATAGATTATGATTTAATACGGATTTGCGGAAGAAGAAAGTCAAACAAAGTTAGTATTTGGAAACGTATTTTCGATATAAATATTAAGATGCGATTAACTACACTAAAATGAGATATTATTTAAACATTGAGTTGAAATTAGATTTGTAATAAAAAACCTCATTTAGATAAAGGCGGTATATTTTGATGAAGATTGATTGACAAAGCAATCAGACTCACCAATTCAATAAATAGCAACATAGCTGGTGATTGGAAAATGTACAATTTGTATACAAAAACATTTGCATAAATATTATTTTAACATTAGTTTGATATAAGCCCAAATAAATATTGGAAAATATTTTGATATATTGTCCCGAATTTCTTTATTTGTCCGCTTATAAGTATGATGATGAATATTATAGTGAAATCTTACAAAATATATTTTTACATAATATCAATTTTACATAATATCATAATATAAACAGTAGGCCCCTTCGCGTTCTGGTTGTCATTCGTTCGCCACTACACTAGGGTATTGCTATGGTATTGCAATTAGAGTTGTCTGTTTTATCACATAATTATGTGGATTTTAAGACGGCGGTCATTAGTAGGTCATTTTTTGCGTAATATGGAATCCTTGGGTGTCTGTATTACATGCTATTTTTAAAAAATAGCTGACAAAGAAAAAAAGAATTAACTTATGAACGATTCATAATATATTGAATCAATAATTTGGCAAAGCAAATAGTCCATCTTAAACATATTTCATTATATTAAGGAAGCAATATGCGTAATACGATGACTCGTATGACATATAATGTCCCTTCCTATACCTACTATGCGCGATATTTCACAAAATTTTAATAAGTATATGAAGTAAAAAACCGAATCTTCACACACAGATATTAACGCGTTATCTGTTGTTTGGATATTTCAATTCAATGTTATAATTACATATTGCATTTAATAATAAATAATACATATATCAACTTGGGGAAGTGAATAAAGAAGTTAAATCAATGACGAGTCGAATCCTTGAACCTATACTTAGTGATATTTGCTACTCAATCGCTTCCTTATTTTTTGCATAATATTCTTAATGATTGTAACAGACATGTGGAGTATGTATTTATTAATAAATATTATTCGTATCGAGCGTCCGGGTCACGGCAAACAATGAATCGGATTCTCTAATTGATGGATTTTACGTTTGCAAATCAGTTTATATTAAGTCTTGAGATGTATATAACAAGGCTCCTTGATAACATATTATGTTATATTTAACTAACTAAATTTCTCACAGCAAAGCGGCGTGATGAAAATACCTAAGTAATCAGTTGATATACTCATCTACAAGATCTAGTTAGATAGGTATAATCCATGAATTCATTTTAAATCTCTCTTGCTTTAAATTTGAACTCATTTTAATGTCAATCCTCAACGCTAGGTATAATAATGAGAAATAATTTATTATTACCGATTATTTCACATATAAAATTTAGACCTACGAAACTTATTGTTATTAGTAAATGTTTACTTATTGAATGCGATGAATGCGATCGTCGATCGAACGTCCGGGTCACGGCAGCAATGGATGGAGCAAGGAAAAACGTTGCTCTTATAAAATACTGGTTGTAGTAATGACTACGCACACACGTCGAATTCTCTTTAAACGATTGAGTAAGTAAGTGCTGTATTGTCGTCGGATTTCTTATTTTCCTCTTGATATAAATATGCAAATCATCTGCAACTGCAGAGCTATATTCGAATACGTATCTGGTTAGTTAATAAATAAATAGCGCTTCGTACACACAGCCCCACACTAGGATTCCCTGCCTCGTGGCTGCCATGGACACACACAAAGACAAATACATAAATACTCAGACCAGCAGAAGAAATAAAAATTCATCATTTAAATTCCTGCCCCGCCGAGGAACGAAGCCGGGATCCTACGAATGGTGGACTGGCGTTGTAACCACTACACCACACGGGTCGTCAAATGAGTAACTAATATCTATCTAG
>DWQK01002923.1:0-12303 GCA_018231225.1 Noctuana stator | reverse complement strand
CTTCACACTCACAGCCCCACACTAGGATTCCCTGTGTCGTGGGTACCATGGACACACACAAACACAAATACACAAACGCCCAGACCGGGAACAGAAATCTAAATTCATCATTTAAATTTCTGACCCGCCGTCAAAATGCTGAATGCCCCCGATATTTTCCAGAGGATTCAGGCTGAGATGGTTGCCTGTAATAGAGAACATTTTTATAGATAAAACCATAACAGCTTATTATAGTTCAACTCATTCGTTGTCAACGTCATTTAATTAATCGATTCTAGCCACGGCTGCTAGCAAACCTGGTAATTGGAGTCCTTATCGACCTGCGGTGTGCCCGAAGATTAAAGTTAGCTTGTAACCAAGCAATCTATACTATAACTTTGAAGGCAATGTGACACGAAATTGTTCAAGTGAAAATTGGCTTCAAAGCGGTAATGACGTCCGAACTCCGGTACTCAAAGTTCTAACCGCAGCGGATGTCGTGGTTTCAACTGGTGAGCCCAACAGAAGTAAAGATGAACTTGTTGGCTAAACTTCAACTATGATTTAGAATAGTTATAACTATCAATTCTATTACAACATTCTTACTTGGTTGAAAAACCGTTTCATATTGAACTAACTGTACCATGCGGTTTTACCCGCGGTAAGAATAGTAACGAAATGCTTGATAGCCTTTCTCATGAATGTAGCTATTATATACAAAAATAATTTTTCAAAATGGTCCAGTAGTTTCTGAGATTAGCGCGCTCAAACAAACAAACAAACTTTTCAGTTTTATATTATTAGTATAGATTGCATTTCGAATCCACATCTGAAAATCAATTTTCATATTTAAAGTATCAAAATTAAATAAATACACCTTATAATAGATTATCCTAAGAAGTTAGTTAATAATAAATGAATATGAATTGGTAGGTTGTTGAACTAATGTAATTCCCCCGAGGAGGCACCACCGACCACGCTGCTCTCATAACCCGCCGCGTAATATCATATCAAGTTCCTGTATAGTGAAGACACTTTATTTAAGCCGTCCTCAAAAATGTTAAATGTTTATATAAGCTACTTAGCAACGCACTTTTTGGGGTCGATGTGGGTCTCTATGGGTTGCAGTGATCTCTTAACATCAGGTGGGCTGCATGGTCGTTTGCTACTAATTTACTGTAAAAAGTATTACACATAAAGGAAATACATTATTTTCAACCAATCTAAAGTCTATTTATATGTAGGTATGTATCATATAAATTAAACAGTTACAACTGTTACAAACGATTATTCTCCCTTCCTCGTTTAAGCACTCACTTGAGACAGTAAAAATTGTCACAGACTAAACCGATTCGTTTCGGTGAAAACAGCAAGAATTAAAAAAAATATCGTTTGTTGAAATTAATGATCTACTGTAAGTATTCATGTTAAGTGTACTTCCAATAGTTTGTAGAAAGACTTATTTCTAGTCTTGTACTGTCACTTTTAAAAAAATACAGCTATCTCCGTTTATGTAAAACACAAGTGACTTCAAGTGTGTATCGTCATCATTGACCTATTTGGCAAAGGCCTTCTCAGATTTGCGAAGGGTAGGTATAGGCCTAGTTCACTCTGCCTAAATGCGGGTTTATTGACTTCATATGCCTTTCGAGAAATTATTCACATTATTTTTCTCCACCAAAGAGTATAAAACAAAATTTAAGACGCATTTTGAATTGTAATAGTAAAATAGTTTGTTATATGGTGGACAATATTTGTACAAGATCATCACAGTTCATATAGTTGTATGTATATCAAACCCCATACTTCCAAAGAAGGTCCCAGGAAATCTTATTACGAATACACGTTCAAAATCCATATAAAACGTGTGTGGCACACATGCATACCAATAAGGGATTAGCAACGTTACGTTCGACAGGGGAGGGTAATAAGAATTTCAATTTCGCAAGGTCTCCGATTTATGAGGTTCTGTATTGATATTGACGTGGACAGGTGCAAAAAAGGTTTTCTACGCCTGATACGGCGAGGCACGAAGATTTTTACAGATGTATAAAGATTTTATTTATGTATAAATGCGGCTGTATGTATCTACTTTTTTTTCTGTGGATATGTCGAATTACCTTCTCAATTTACGTAGAAAAATGTTGTCCTTTCTTGCACCTACATACACTTTATTCTTTGAGTTTTTTTTTCTAACCCGATCACGGCTGTAGCGCGACTGTTGCCATTTGAAAACTATATAGTTTAAAGACGGCTTAGTAACATTCGTTGTTGTTATTAGAAACAACTATAAAAGCAAAATCAAATCAAAATAGACATCTTTCCAAAGTTTGTTCTTCAATATTAATCAAATAGGTATCAGCGCTGCCTTGAAAGTTTTCGTCTCCAAATACCAACTTTTAAATAATTACCAATTTATTACAATACTCAGAATATGAAGTATAATCGAATAACTTTTAATTGACTATGAAGAGAAAAAGTTTCTTTGTCGTCATTATTAAAATGAGATTCCCTTTGGAAGAAATTTAATTATACGTATTATTATTTCTTGTAATATTTTTATCAAAGGACTCTTTTGTCCTTTATTACTTTTCTGAATAGATAATGTTGCTGATCTATTATTAGTTGAACAAAACGATTGCCACGGAACGTCTACATGGACTCGTGCGTATTTGAAAGTCAAGCACAGTTTGTCATATTACATAATATTAAATGGGTCTAAGTTCGTGACAATTTCCTTGTATGTAACGCATAATAAGCTCAACTTCGTTTAAGCACGATCAGAGATATGCCATACCTGGATTGACTTAATATGATAAGAATCTTTTAAAACGAAGCATAAGATATTTATTAACACGACATGTTTTCCGTCATATGGTTTTTTTTATTTAAAATATAGTTTATATGTTTTTATGTTTTTTTTTATTATTTATGATATGACACTGAACAGATTTTAATCTGAAGCTGCAAAACCCGCTTAGTTTATTTATGCATTCTATATTAAAACGATCCCTATTACCTAAGTAATAGAACCCTTAATTATCCCTTACCTTTAATGGAACTGGAAATAAAACAAGTTACACTTAGACTGTAACTAAGTAACCAACGAATAGGAAACACAAAGAGATTACCGAATCCTAATAGGTACAATAAAATACACAATTAAAATGAAAGTAGTATGTTGTCAGGGTCACTAACCCGTATCTCCACCGTGTTTCTTGTTTTGCAGCGTGGACCACAAAAATTTGTAGCAAGAAACAGTAAAGTTATACACATATAGAATTGATCCCACAAAAGAAAATCTCATACAAAAACCAGAGGTCAACCCGCACCCGTGGGTATGATATTACAAGGTCCATTCCTTTTCTTATGTCAAGTGTTTATTCAGGCTCAATACTGTCGCCTGAACGTCGACTCTCAAGGGAATGTCCTTTCATTAACGTGGATTAGTGCGTTGATTAACTTTTTCATATCCAGGGAAATAGCTAAGGTTTGTTTATGAAGCAAATAATTAGAAAGTCTCGAGATTGAACTTAGAAACTAAAGTAGACTTACGATACAATAAATATGCACCTTACAATGACGAACGCTTATTATTACGGACTCTTCAGTTTATTTAAAAAACAATTCTATCTTGTCGTTAACGCTGTATTATCAATTGGCCTTCAACCCTTTTTATGTCCCACTTCTAGGCCCGTGCTCACAACCTCTCTTTCCACAACCAGGGAAGGCCTTTAGCATACTCCACCACTCTGCTCTAATATGGATTGGTGGAGATTATCAATTTAACAACAGAAATATATTTAGATTTTTGTGATATTACCTATCTTTGTTTTTCTCAAAATTATTCATCACAGTAAAGACTAAATGAACATCTTATCTAGCGAAATCAAAACTCAAGTACGATATATACGATTTATATCAAGAAAATCATCACTTGTACGCTAGCAGCTTAATATTTCTTATGAAAATTTAATTAGATATGAAATATGTCCAAAAAACCCAAAAAACAAAATATGCGAGACATCTCTGCTTCATAAATAATTCTGTAGTCAAGAATATTTAAAATTAAAAATTCCTACAAAAATAATTTATATAATGTGATCTGTTTTAATATTCACTTGTTTTCTAATTTTGTGTTTGTCCTAACTTTGAAGGGATCAAACATAAAGTATAAAATAAGTGTAAGTATACGGTTTGAAATGTTTATGGTTCCAAATTGGTAGATCTTTATTAAACCCACAAACAAGAACTATTCACAGCAACTATTAGGTATATAATTTTAACTATAGGTACACATTGATAGTTGCTAAAAATATATTTTACTTACAAAAAAATTATCTGTTCAAAAGTGTTCAGAGCGTTTGCTCTAATGATAGAATGAATTAACAATACTAATAATATCGACAATCAATATCAAAATATCGTACAAGTTAGTTTCTAACAAAATGTAAGCTACTTGAGTTTCGTATATTATTATAAACTTGTAACCTTAAAATCATTTTAAGTATGTGCTATCATAGTACAAATTCCGTAAATGTTATTATTACCTTAAAGCTACAATACATTCCGATTTGTAACATTACGTAAGTATTTTCGTTAAGAACAAAATGCTCCCAGTTAATGATCCCATCAGAAAATGTTAATTATAAGCCGTTTCACGAATAACAAATCAACAACATTTGTAATTAGGTACGCAACTCCAACGCGTCTCGTGTCGACCTTTATGCAAATCTTTTAATAGCTTGCCGTGATAAAGTAAGGCATTCTATGAGGGGTTTATACTCAACAAATTATAAAGTCGTAACCGTTAAACAGATTAGGCTAATCTTATGAGCTGTGAGCTAAACATTTTTATACAGAGACGTCATAGCGACAGAATATTATTTATTCCTATCATACTCACGAACTTGCTCACGAAGCACAAAGTAAAGATGGCCTATACCTTGTATCTTTTCTTTTATTTATTTAAATTATATATAATAATATATCGCACCCTAATGTAAATATTTAATGCCTAATGGCATTATCTACCAGTCCACCCTGAGTGTTGGAATTTAAGTGTGATAGGCACTAAGGTATCCTCAATTGTTCTTCGCAGTCGGTTTACGATTAACAGATTATTATTAATAAGAGACCGCGAGTTAGTAGAAAGAAGTAAAGTTATACAGAAAAGCAAAATAAAGCGATTCCACGTAATGAAATGTCAGGGAAGTTTTGGAACAAAATCTATTATTAAAACCAGCGTTATTGCGTTCATGTTGTTAGGGACTCGTTAATATTCGGGATTATTTCTGCTTATTATGGAGAATGTAAATAAGTGTAATTTAGTGGTTCTGTTTACCTGCTCTAAGTTTTTCAACTAGTTGCAAAAGGTTTTCCTCACTTCTAGTAGTTATGATGATAAGCGTTAAATTATACAATATTAATGTAAGTACACTCTATAAATTTCTGCACCGCATGGCTACTTAAGCGTGTCGTTAACGCTATAGCGAGATAAAAACGAAACGTTACTTTTACGAGTACCAATAATTTGGGGCACAATTTGTTCAGTATTAACGGGTGTGATATAAATCATGTCCGTACTCGATATTTTATAGGTTTTAATTTTGGCATTTTATGTTGTGATAACATCTGCGGACGTAATGGCTGCCTGCGAAGGTTTTACGAGGTCCGTTCCGTTTTACGGTCGGTGTCGCTCGTTTCCTATAAAACTACGTTATTTTAAAACTGATTTACTTGTTCCAGCTTTATATCCACCTTTGTTTCATCAATGTTGCTTTATATAAATCACGTAATTTAATCGGGCAATATTTTTAATTTTTTTTCATGAGATCAATAATAACTTGCTATATTTTTATTTTCGATCTAGATTGTTGAAATTTAGTTAGTGTGAAGCGTTATTATTATATTCTTATTTACAAGGTTTATTATATTTTCGCTTCATTCTTTCAATCTTCAGTTCACTTGCGTATATTTTAGGTATTATGGACGAGATATGATGAGTTTCTCGCTGTTTAATTTTGATGCTGCGGCCTGGAACAATAAATCAGTGTGCAATGTTTGAAGAAGCGCCCAATGCAAACCTTCCATACTATTGTGCTATGAGCTTTTGAAACTACTGAAACTTGTACTATTATCAGTATTTTTAGATTTAGTAGAACTTATAACGCTCAGCAGAGATTATTGTAGCGATGGTGGCGTGAATGCTCGTTTAACACTCGTAAGCGATAATTCCTTTTTATATTACTTCACTAAGTGAAATTTTTATTGCACTTTCTTCATTCATAACTTGCAAATCATTCAACTAAAAACAGATAAGTCTGCGACCTTCCTTATCAATGGAACTTAACTATGAAGTGTGTTGGTAAATTGCGCAAAATATTTCAGCTAAATGTAAAGCAGTTCTTATCTGCCATGAACTAAAAAGAAAGAACACTTAGAACAAAACCGGACGCTGAAAAATAGTAACTCAATTTGCATATCTCGTTCACACTGAACCATCGGGTAACCTAATTTGCAGTGATGGGTTAATATAAAGTAGATAAGGAATTCACTAATTTTTTTTTATCCGAAGCCATAAAACTTTCAAATACATTTTATCAGTGGAAAAATGCGTTTTGGCAGTTTTTTTCTTAATCAATAAATATAATAAGCAGAAACGTATGCTATGGTTGGGACAGCAACACTTAAAACTTTTTTCTTTAGAAAAAGTCCCGTTAGAATAACAAATACCTGTCAGTGTATAAAGGGGGAAATTCGATTAAATGGACGTCTGAATACAAATAACTCAATTTGAATAACTCGTTCACACTGCGCGCTCCGTTAACCTAATTTGCACTGACGGGTTAACTGAAACATGCCATGAAATTATTTTCTTTTTCCGAATCGAAACAAATGTTACATTTACTGGTTGTATACTACAAATAGTCTTTATTTACACAGGAAACATTTAATTACAAATACCATGTAGTGCAATTGGCAAAATTATACACTTTTTTCCAAGGCTTTTATAAATTTAGGATGACTTTAGCATGAAGAAACACAATAGCAACAAAAAAAAACCATTCATTCCTCTTTCCAAAAAAAAAAAACGAAATAGCGTAGCGTAAGTGCGTAAGCGCTCTAAATGCGATTGTGTATTCGTAATATCATGTACACTTTGCATAAAACATTTCTCTTTTATTTATAGTTGCAGTTTTACTACAGGTCTCTAGAGTTTTCGCAGTATAATCAAAGCTTTTCGCTGAACTTTCAAATGGTACATTGTTACCTATTTTCGTCCCGGCGCTGAAAAAACGCCATCCTTATTTTTCATTCAGATGGGAGCGAGCAGTTACCATTAAAAGGTCCGACGTTCGCCCCCAGAGAGCGCTTTCAACGGCCGAGAGTGTATGCGTAATACGAGTCCCTATGAAAGTTGCGGTGCGCATGTAAAAAAGCAGTTTTTTTATAGAACGAACGCTTCTAGTATCAAATGGAAATAAAATATACCCGTAAATATGTTTCATCAGTTTATTTTCATCGTTACGTGAGAATCCTGAAAACATAATATTTATTTTTAAAACCAACATATTCATTCTTATTATACATGTTTAAACTAAAAAAAAATTTGATTGTTTTACCATACGATATATGAAGAAGTCATAAACAATTGGAGAAAAGATTTACTTAGTTCACTGAACCTTTAAGTTAATTACCAATTTTTCCCGAAATTTGCACGGCTCACAAAATTTTGTTGTTTACCCAATATATGGCTGGAGAATTCCTTCAAACAATAAAATGGCGCTTCTATAAGTTTGGAAAGGTTTACGTATAGGTATTGGTTATTTTAGGTAAGGTTATTCACAGCGGTTCATAAATCTGTTTGTAATAAACACCCTTCAAATTCGCACTAAACTTCCGTTACTCTTCGTCAATCACACTGACATGTCTTAGCAATTCGTCAATATTTACGAGCCACCTTTTCTTTCACAAAAATAAGTACTGAATTTGCCTTCTACAGAGTCAAAAGAAAAAAATTATCCACAAACCACTTACGCAACAAAGACGATAAAATTGCCTTGGAAATTAAACTCTTAATTACGTCAGATGTCGTCGTTGAATATTTTATTTCGTTAAACTAAATTTCTTTCATCTGACTGTCTGTCGGTGTAATTATATGAAATTGTTCGGGTAAAATGTACCAAGTGGTCTCTCTTGTGCCTTTTCTTGTATTACAGTTTTTCAGATCCCGAAGGAACGAGTTTATCGTTCGTTATATTCAAGTGTATAAATTGTGAAATTCCAACGTTTTGTCTGAAACTCTGTAAAGGAATTCGATTAAGGTTGATTTTATACATACCTATCAAGACAATAGATGACAACAAAAAGTCAGTTATTACAGAATATTAATTTAATTATTATTGCAATTTTATTTATATGCTTAGAACTTAACTTATGAAATTTATACATAGGTCGATATATTTCATTTTATCCGTGGTTTCTGTATTGTTGTGTAGGTCGATGACAGACACTTCTTTAAGATAATGAGTATAAATAAAACTGTTATTATCAAAGACCCTCGTTCATATAAACGATAACTGAAAAATAATTATTTAGAAACCTTTCATTATAAACCATTATAAATACAATTATTTTGTAGATTAAAAATTTAAATAAAGAAATTACAAACACTGCACTACTTCTTGTTTGTTTATTTCGCCCTGAAATTCTGTTTACCTTTTGGCCCGAATACAAAAATTCAGGGCATTTCTACTAAAATAATTTTATTAAAACAGAAAATACTGGCTTCACAAAGAAGAGTAGGACGAGACGTAATCCAGCGTGCTACAGTGCCTGCAGCTTCGATCCAAAGCCCACGAATCATCTAATTAGACATTACGTCTGTTACATTTCTGAAAAATCCTTTGTGTTGCAGAATTTTATGCGTTCTTTGTCACAGCAGCATTTCAAGGATCGTTTTGCTAGAGGACTTTAGTCTTTATCCCGCTAAAACTAAGGTTTATTTTTTTATTGGATAATTGCAATGTTGAGCCTGTGACAATCTCGAGCGCAACGGGGCCGGCCGCTAACGAGGCCTCCTCCTCATTTTCATTTTATCGTCTCCCTTCACCTACTATTTACATTTTTCCTTTTTTTTATGATGACAACGCATCTTATTTTAAGACAGCCAAATGAGAAATCAGTGTTTTTAATATCCATTGTCTATAAGTCGCAAGGAGGTATTTCAACTATGTCTAATTATGAAAAACTACATAAATAGAAAAAGGTACGTACATACAGGCGATTAGTAATGTTTGCTTAAGATTTATTTTTATCTACTACTAAATAAGAATAAACAAAATGGTAGGCTGGTATTCAACAACCATGCAATAAAGAAATGAAAAACGAAACCTTTTTTGAAAGAAAAACATAATTATTATCTTCAATTAATTACTCCTATGCACAAAAAGCAATTATAAACATTTATTTCGATACATTAATTCGGATTTGATCATTCGCGACCGCATTCAGTGATTGTTGTGTGTTTGTATTACAAATGAATCGTGGCGTATAGCGTACTATACCGTAGCGTGAAATACAGTTGTAATTAAATTCCAATTTCAATTAAACATTCATTGGATATTTCAATTGGCATCGCGAAACAAAGGGTATCTAAAAGGAATTAGCAGACTGCCGTGTTATGCGTGTGACCATATATTTTCTCTGCGACTCTAATTAATAGTGACAATTTTGTGTAGGTATGTGTGTGGCAACATTGTGTTAGTTTTAATAAGAAATTCAATCTGAAAGGCGGCTTTGAGTTCAATATCGTTAAAAAATAATAAGTATTTTTCCTAAACGTGTTTAAGAAATAAAATTATTTACTGTTTGTTAGATTCTATCGTGTTATACCGTATGCATGCTAATTCATAGTAAAATATGCAGGGAGGACATCTAATGGAGTTTCTCTACAAGACAGGTTTGAGAAATTTTAGAGATAATTTTATATTTCTGTTCCCTTTCTGGGTGGTTGTGTGGTTGTGTAATTGTCTTTGTATGTGTCTATGGCACTTACGACACAGGATACTAGGTATATGAGAGTGAGGCTGTGAGTGTGAAACGTTAAAAAAATGTTATTTATAATCACTACTGATACTCTCTATTTATATATGTAATTAGCACTTCACGAAAAATTTGGAATTACTAACAACAATTTTGGACATCCCCAAAGAATTCGGGTGAGATTTGGACGTATTCAATGAAACAAGTGTAACGTTAATTACTTATATTATATTACGTACTTATAGTACATTGGTGAACTGCAGAGTGACGATAGCATAAGAGCTGAAAAACCAAATACATGCTGGTATCAAGCCCAGATTTATATTGATGTAACCTAACGCCTGAGTACGGACCGGATTTGCGGTGATCAAGTGAAGAAAATTTCTAATTTTCTTGTGCTTTTTGTTATCTGTGAAAAGAAAGTTTATAAATTACCTCTTCTTTAATCTTAAGTTACCTCATATAGGGCTTCTATCCTATTTGTGGCTGGACTTGTGTCCATGGGTGACCACTTAACAGCTAGTGGCCTGCATGGTCGATAGTACTTGGTATAGTAATAGGAATGAAGTAATTTTCCACAACCTTTGTTGTTATGTAGGTAATTGAAATAGTTTTTGTTTCACACATTTGGTAACATACCGAGCGGAACTATGTAATTTTATATTTGAGAGGAGACTCGTGCCCTGCAGTAGGACTGTGATAAGTTGACTCTACTAAAGGGTTGTTGTGTTATTGTTGAATGGTTTTTAAAGCAATAATCTTCATTTTTATTACACTTTATAACGTATACACATTTATTGTGCTTTCTTTGCGTTTTGTCACTAAATAAAATTGTAGTACCTACTGACCAAAATCTTCTCCGTCGCGGTTAAGAGTTTGCTACCGATTTGAAGTGAGAATCTCCTTATATAACTAGTGCTAAAGTTCATTGAACTGCATCGTTATAAAAGTGTGAGAGTTAAACGGAAGGAACCGCAGCGACAAAGCACAGCGAAGGGTTTTATGTGGTGTGATAATTATGCGGGCAAGTTGAAAGGAAAAATAAAAATCTGAATTATTTTGTAAGCTGCGTGAGAATTTTACTATTTAATCGTTTTGTTAAATTTACCAGTAACAGAAACATTTCTTTTCTTTTATTTACTTGACAGGGAAGCTGATCATCTGAAGTATTTAAAATACTTTTTACTAAAAGATTTTTTTTCCAATGATATGAAGTAGCAGACGAGCATGCAGGCCACGCACTGGTGTCAAATAGTCGCTGCCGTCCATGGACATCTATCTTACTACTGTGATTCTGTGTGCACTAACTACAGTTCAAATCTACACACACGTATCATAATATATCCACGCTTATGTTACAGTTATATCTATCCTAGGGCGTGCATGTTGAGGCCAAAGTGCGGTTACAAGCCCGCTTAGTCAGCCCCATTTACCTAGATATGGTACGAAATTACAAATAGGGTTTTAGTGGTTTTAGTTCAATCTGTATAAGTAGCTAATTTGTTAGTGTGAAAATTTAAATTGTTAGTTTTAAAATTTGATCAAATTCTAAGTCATTGTTCTTTTAAATATGGATATTTTTTTTTTAAATAACTGTGACCACATTCGTTTTGAAGCTTACAGCTACCACATGAATGGATACTTCGTTGTCTCTTTCGTTTACGTAAAAAGGTTGTACATTCCGATGATAACGGAAGATCGGTAAAAATGCAAAACCATTTAAAAAAAATTGATAATATTTATTGCTGTTAAAGTAGTTTAAGAAAAATATAAGATATAAATTATTAGTGCACTGTGCACCACCCGATAGTCATGCATGGGCATCAAAAATAAGACTTACCAACGGCACACTGGATCAGCAATTCTCCAAGTTGACGTCGCAATAGTTCCACGCTCTTCTCCATTCTACCAGCTTCCAAGGACAGCATGAACAATGTCCCAAAGAATACCACAAACTTCATCACGAATACGCTTAATGTGTTGATTGATGTGTAGGTCTATATAAAACGTGACATTTTAATTGATAGATTTTTATTTGTTTTTTTTTTTATGATATAAAGTAGCAGACGAGCATGCAGGCTACCTGGTGTTAAGTGGTCGCTACCGCCCATGGACATCTACATCCAACTTCAAGTAGGCTCGTCTCCTGCCTGAGGTCACATGTAGATGCGCTGCTACCCCGGAGGCTGATGGTCGCCTCATGTAAGTGTGGCCGGCAACTACACCTTTCCACCGAAACACAAATGAATTGCTTCATTTGCTTCACGGCAGACATGG
>DWQK01002922.1:0-12306 GCA_018231225.1 Noctuana stator | reverse complement strand
TAACCACCACGTGTTGCTGAGGTTAAAGTATACGACAAATTTAGGGAATATATGCAGTGCAGCCTTACATCAAGACAACCATCGAATCATGAAGCTAATAAGTTAACACAACATTCACTGGTTCTTAGGCGGTTCGAATTCGCCAGGTCAACTAGTTAAATATAAATTGTAATGGGTTTATAGATTCTTATGACATAAACTATCTTACAGACTTTGAATCGATCCCTAAAAATGCAAAAATATAGTAGATTGAACCAAAGAATCACGTTGTCCTATACAAACTTTCAAAAAAGCCATTTTTGTCGGATCCCTACGTCATACGAGATAAACAACACACCCTCCAACTTTTAGGTCTCTGCGATCAGCCCGTAAGGTTGTGCGATGATCCGTCAGTCAGTCATTCAGAACAAAGATTTTACATGTATATAGATAATTGTTAAACATATTCTTTACGAATGTGCTCCGTTATATTTTTAAAGCAAATCCAACTTAACGTTTTCAATATCTCGGGCGCTCATACGACAGGCACCAGGCATGTGAAACTCGGTGCTTTTATTTGAAAATCTTCCTTTTCGTTGTTGCAATACTGAATTTATTCTACAAGTGCAGTGTGATGTTGCTTTGCGTTTGAACGAAATGTTGGTGAACAATTAATAGGATTTTTCTCCAAATGTAACACCGTAACGTGTGACAAATGCGAAAGTACTACAACTATATATCACTGTAGAGAATAACTTGGAAAGCGAAAAGGTCGCTTAATTGTTATGTATGTTTATAAAGAGAATCTATCTACTTACATAATCGCTAGTCAAACAGTATCTTATGAGTATTATTAAGTCGGTGGTTCTTAAACTTGTTATTTGTAGATCTCTTAAAGCTTAAAATATCTTCTAAGTAATAACGATATGTGATGTACTTTATATAAACTTAAATATCTTTAATAAACTTTGGCACACAGACAACATTTGCCTAGCAAACAGTAAATATCCAACATGGCCCCAGTAGTGTATCAGCAACATTATCTTTCCTTATGTAATGCTATAAACGTGCGACACAAGTGTTATTCTACCGTAATCTACCTGAGCAGTTCTAAACGACGATAAAGCCTTGTGAACGCACAAATTTGTTGGCCGTGAGACGTAACTACGAGAATTGTGTAACGTTAGTCACAGATTAAATAAGATTTATCGTTTTTATAACATTTTCTATTATTGAAGTAATTTATGTACTGGCTATATGATGTTAGTATTTTAGAAATTATGATTTTGACTCCGTACCGAATTTAATAATTGTATACCTAACTCTACTTTGTTACTTACTGGCTATATAACGTACGAGTATATTCAACCCCTGTAAACCCCTATTAGTAATAGTAATTACCTACTTTATCCTATCTCGGATGGAACTCACTTGATTGATTTGTTAGGTTAAAAAATATTATGTTATGGTTATTTCGTTGGCAATAAACGTAAAAGCAGATAGGAACGATTCCTAGACATGAATGAGGTATATGCAAAACCACATAAGACGAATGCCGTTTCGCGTTCTCAAAGTGTAGATGACAAAAGATATAAACTGTAGACAATACAAACTGACCGTACATAATATATGTTGATACAGGTACAAATATTATAATTGTTACACACCCGCTCTCTGCGGGATTACCCACTTTACCACATACAAACACGTCATATTTGTATTACCTTCAAACAGGATAACTGGGTTAACTACAGTACTGTTAACTGTGTTTGATTTAATATTATCTAATTTATAAGAGGAATAAATAATAATAAATATATAAACCGTATAACTACTCTACAGAATTATGTTAGATGAAAGTGTACATGAAATAAATACATAAATGAAATTAAAATAAAAAAAAATTAAAAACACGCTTTTTAATAGCAAGTTGAACTAAAAAATACAAATGAGCTAAAAAGTAGTTATTAAGTCAAAAATTGATTTTATTGTAAACTAGCAAATGCCCGTGACTTCGTCCGCGTGAATTTCATAATTCATTGAATGAAGGAATCACGTTGTCCCATACAAACTTAGCCTCCGTTTTTCACCGCCTCGGCGGTAGAATTTCAGAAACTCCTTTCTTATCGGATATGACGTACATACAAAGAATTCAGTCTTCAAATTTCAAATATCTACGGTCAGCGGCTTAAGCTGTGCGTTGATCCCTCAGTCATTTAGAACAAACCATTTTATATGTATAGTTAGTAAAAGAATAATCAAATCGCTCCTCACAAAGTAATAAGTAGTGGAAAGAAGAATGGGACAATCCCAGCGCAGCCACAATCAAATTAAAACCGACGCTAAACCTCTGCGCTGAAGCAGAAATTTTAATTTAGCTCAGCTTACCTTACTGCGGTTTGCACAAGGTAAAGGAAACGAAACCTAAACATGCAAAGGAATTGAACAATTGTAGCGACACAAATGCAGGCCTTTACTGAATTCACCTTTGTACCTTATCTTCATTATTACTTTAGTTAACGAACATCATGACTATAAATGTATTAATACAATGTATTAATATACTTATATTTAAATTTCTTTGACGTACTTACATTTTTTTTTGTTCTACCGATTTGAATAAAAATTACAAGGTGGAAGCTTTTTGGGTCAAGGAAAATACAAATTTTTTTAAAGAATCATCTGTTGATAAACTGATAAATACTGGAATCTATTATTTATATCAAAGGCCATACACTTTTTCCAGTTTCTTGTAAAACAGCCACGCAATTTACCTTTTGATAGTTCAACTATTATTGCTTGGCTACAATATGCCCGGCTACATTACATTAGTATGTTACATTTAAACAAATGAAACACACAAAAAATGGCTTGTGTTTGCGAATTTATTATTAGTTGAATAAATTACCTATCTTTATATGAGATTACAGTAATTGGATATGAAGAAATAATCGTGTCGAAAATAAAACATTACTCTTTAATATTTTACAACATACCTACGACTTTCAATGGAACGTAAGAAACACAGTATAATTAATATACCGCCGTCGCATAATGTCACATGGTTGCGAGTACCAAATGTATTCAAATTCCAGTTTATCCCGAGCCTAAACAAATATGGCAAATGAGAACTGGCCCCGGAGAATAATAAAATAAAGTTGGGACAAACAATACAGTGCTTGTTTAGCTACCTTAACGAAGTCCTTGTTCAGAAGAAGGATCTAAGTTTGTAGCATCCGCTTGCCGACTTACACACTATTCTGGGACTGACCAGGGGTCAGGACGAGGGTGAAAAATTATGTTTGGCAACTCGCTTTAGGCCACAACAGATTGGGATACAAAGCATAACACGTACCTAGTCTGCGCGGGTCTCGATGACTTCCACCTTCGATGGATGTTGCTTACACTTTCACAGCAGGGTTCACTACACACAAATTTATAAAATGTTGACGATTGGATTTGTTAGCACCACAGTCGTTAGATGCGAATGCGCGCGCGATTAAGAGATCGGTTTTTCAGACAGTGAGGTACCACTTTGACGTGATGTGCTGGCTTGACAGTAGCATCAACTGACATCTGTCATTGATGGACTTCCGGCAAGAAGCGAACATTGTTGCCAATATACGCTAAAGAAACTAAGTTAGTTTACTAAATTTATTTATTTATTGTGCAAACCACCGCTAGAAATAGAAAAACGTACCTATATGAAAGGAATTTGTAAATAAAACTAATTATTGAACGGTGATACAGCGGTGATAGCACAGCGGATAAAAATAGGGTCTCCTATTCGAGAGGAGCAGGTTTATTTTAGCGACATGTACCAATGACTTTTGTCGTGTTACAAGTTATTTTAATTTCATTAACTGTAACGGTGAAGAAAAGCATTTTGCCGGTGGTGAAATTTTTCTTTTTAAAAAGTTATTTAAAAGTTATTTATTTCCCTAAACGCAAATATTATTAACAGGAAATTTTTACGAAACAAAGTTATGAGAGAACGCTAATATTTCGTTTTTCTTTTAATTTATATTTGCCTGCAGTTTACTAATATAGTTCATAACACAAACTTACATAACGAGAAATAAAGCAAATGAAAGCATATATACCTAAATAAGCACATGAAACTTCGTTTACTGTGTCATAAACTTTGCCTGAAATGAAAAAGTTGCGGACCCGTTTCGCTTACAGCTAAGTCAACATTTTTTTCCATTTCCCTAACTACCCGTGCACGTTATAAAAATATCATGAAACTTTTAAGCAGAAAAACTTTAAAAATATTTATAATTTACACTGCATTTTTTATGTCTAGTAAATTATATATTATTCGAAATTAATATTTCTTTCTCTTTCCTTAGTTTAAATACATACAAAGTGCGCGCATTCTTAAATCTTTAGCTTTTCTCTTCTTGTTAGACGTAATCTAACATTATAAGATTTCAGTGGATCATTAGGGATTTGTTTGGAAACCGTTTTCTATGTAAGGATAAAACCAGTTTATTAATAAAATTATGTATCTCTCGCCTTTTCACTTTTTTCTTGAGCTGAGCAAAAGAAGTTAAAAATATTCAATTAAAAACGCCTCGCCTTATAACGCTAAAGGTATTAAGATCGCTAATGTAGAGCTTTGAACATTCCACAATTACAGAGCTCCCGGTAAAGCGCTGGGGTAATAATATAATTCTATACCGAGCGCTGTTCGTCGGAAGTACGCCAAAGTCAGCTCTATTTTAAGTACGAATTTTAATACATTTACGCTATAGGATTGATACTCTTTGCCAATAGAATCTAATTTGTTCGAAAGACCTTCGTCGTATCTTTTGTGACAAATTTATTCTTTCAATCCAACAAGCTTTTTAGCAGCATAAAGTATACCTACTTTAAGAAGACAATTAATTATCATAACAATAATAGGTCCATTCTTTTACTATCCAACTATGTCTATATACACAATTTTAACAGTCTAGGACCTAGGTATGCTAGGTATATCCATACTTAATATTATAAGTGTGAAAATGTGTTTGTTTTTCCTTCTTTCACATCGACATAGTTGGTAGATTAGAGGACTGCAACATAGACTACTATGTACCGCGAAAAATCACCTCATTACTAAGGGAATAACAACAGGTTACAAAGGAAAGATTGCAACCGATGACTGTCTAAAGGAACATGCGCAGCCTTAGCCAGTGGACTTAGAAACATGAAATTTCGTATGGGATTTCTTTATATACCTACTTGGGGGAACATTAAGATTTTTTTTAAGAAAATGCTTTATGAAAAAGATTTTAGCTAACTACATGCTACTAATATAGAATAGAACGGTAGCGAAGCCACGGGCATAAGTTAGTAAGATTATATTTTAACTCCAGCCGGCTATATAGGTTAGAGAATCGTTTGTACAAAGGCACAACATTCAATGCTCAGCATTCCATGCACGCTTTCATGAGAACCTTTGAACTGTAACATACTTGTCATCGAGATGGCGCTTTGATCTAGGAAGTTAAAGGATTGCCATATTTGCCTAAAACCCTTTGAAACTATGAAATTTATCCCTAAATACTTAATTTATGTTAATCATAATAACTAACATGAATTTTAATAATGATATTGAAAATGTTTATTTTTTCAATGAATAATCCATTAAATTAATTACATTGTCTGCACGCTGTACGAATAACGCTATACCTATAAAAGATAGCTTTTAACTGCACACAATATTTATAATAATAAACTGAAATAAAGAGTTTTCTGAGTAAGGAATAGACAAATAGAAACCATTTAGAATCTTAATTACTTAAGTATTTCTTCTTGACAAGTAAATTAAAATTTTCTTGAGCATTATTCAAGATGGCTACAAAGTTAAAATTAATTATGGAAAGAACTTCTTTGTTACTTAACCAACAGTAAAACACTCTGTTGGTAGTTCTCTGTTTTTTTTTGTTTGCTGATGCAAATATCTGCAATTTCATGATTTTTACCTTGGTTCCTTTTTATAAACGTACTAGGTCTTTGCAAGTTTAATTCAGATCTACCCTTTAAAATATAGTATTTAAAAGAACAATATATTACCAATATTGTATATAAGCGTCGGTTATTTTCTTTCTCTCTCCGTCTCCCTTTACAGAACCCGTTGGTAGGTTTAAAAATTATGTTACAAAAAAATTTCTTGTGACATACACAGAAACAACAAAATTAAAAATAACTTTTCAGAAATAAATCTTAATAAATTAAATTATGTTTTACCATTGAGTTATTATGCAAATATTTTCGTAACGCTTTGATTAAGATCATAATCCTAAAAGGTGTATGATAATATGACAAACTTGAAAGCTATAATTGACTCTAAAAATACTTCATTTTCATTTTAAGACTCAATCAATCATCTTCATTTATTTCATCCCTTCATTAAATCTCCTTCAAAGGTCGTGCAATGCCCCTACGACTACATCAGGTTAGGAACATATTTAGAAATAAAATGTTACAGTGAGTTTCATCGTGGTGCGCTCTAGTAGCTTCTACAAAATAAATCAGTGTTTTTCAAATATAATCTTGCTCAATATCCAGCTGGTTGTACGAGTACAATGGCATAACGGGTGAAGTATAGATTTATCCAAAATCAAGCCAGACACCTATCACACGTAAGACAATCCGCGTTCCGTTTGCTTTTCTGTTATATTTACACGAGATACCACACCGGGATGTCGGCAAACGTAATTTACAACAGCAATAATATCGAAACAAAACTGAATAATGCAAAACCGATATACGTGCATTGTATATAAGTGATAATGTGAGATTGCACGCCCTGTATTGCAAAAGCCATTGAAAGAACATTAGATCAACAAAAACTGTATCAATTTTAATATAATACTCGTAACAACAAGGATGCATGAAAACAGTTTTATTTAAATACAATTCATAACGGGTTGACGACCCGCGTTGTGTAATGGTTACCATGACAGTCCACCATTCGAAGAGTCCCAGGTTCGATCTCTGGCGGGGCAGAAATTTAAATGATGAATTTAGATTTCTATTCTCGGTCTGGGTGTTTGTGTACTTGTTTTGTATGTGTCCATGGCACCCACGACACAGGGAATCCTGGTGTGGGGCTGTGAGTGTGACTGTGAAGCGTGTGAAGCGGTTTTTAAAGTTGGTTACGATCGTACTAATTGAGAAATCATCCTAAACAACCATAGACATAAAACAATCTGACTAGTAAAAGCACAGAGTAAGCAATGTCCGAAATAAAGTAGACTATTATCCAATTCAATAGATAAGACACTAGAAGGGTGGGAATTAAGGCGATAAGAATAATACGGTTTTCCCGAGCCAGTCGTTTCGAAACTAATTGTTACCCTTGAACCAATGTAGCTGATAGATAAGAGGAGAAATGTTCATTCAATTCTGCTTAATGACTTTTCCTGCAATTTATCAAATAAATATTTATGAGTACTTGTGGAGTTTCTCATAATTGTCTCACTATCGTATAACTTGGCTTTAGAAAAATCGAGATAATATAATTATCTATAAATCTCTTTCTTTTGATTATCCTTTGGGTAAATATTGCCTTGATATATTTTTTTATTTACTACAGCTTTTTTCTTGCCTGCAAAGGGTTGTCTAGAATGGAATGCAAATAGGCATTAACTAGGCCCAATAAATAATAAAAAATTAAATATATACTTTTAATAATTGTATACATTTCTAGCAACAGCCATTTAAGTAATTGGAAAGTTGAAGCATCCACAGACGATAAAAGAAAATATTATCGAACTCTTATTTATTACACGAGTACCACAGTAATGTAATGTTTTCCGTTCTAATTAAGAAAATGCCTGGCTGCTTTCACTCGCGGCGGCGGAAATGAATCGAAGTGGTTTCTCTAAGAAATAATGTAACTAATTGCAAAGGTTTATTATCTGTTTTGCTTCGTTGCGAAACAGAGCAAAGTTTTCTTTGCTTCTTATTTAATTAAAATGTATTATTTAAAGAATAAACAGTGCTCATGAATGCCACAACACTTCTGTGATTTGAAAATTCACCTATGTATTAACTTGTGACGCATATTTACCTACATCATGTTAGATCTATAGGTCACTGTCCTTGTACTTGGGGACTAGAATACTAGCTAAAGTATCCTCTGTCTGTCGTAACAGGCGACTAAAACAAACGTATTTAAAAATTCTTAATCCGGTCAAAATAATATTTATATTAATTATTTTGCGCATCAGCTGAACTTTCATTACCGTAATGTATATGAGACGTACCTACTCCCTCAGTCAACTACGGAAATTATCCAACAAGAAAACAAAACAGAAGTAATCCAATAAAAAATATAAAATTATAAGTGATTATAATAGAAATACATATTATTGGATTTATCTACACTGCAAATATCTTCTAGCATATTTAGACACAGGATCGGAAAGTCTTCCATAAACATTGTACAGAATTACCGGAAATTGGAAAGTTGCGCAGAGCACTGCAGTTTGAACGTACATAATAATATTATTGCAAGTTTAACATGTAAGGGAGAAAGGAAATCGAGTTATAAGCTGCGTGCTCTACCTCATTCGTTACCGTTAACATAGTTAAGGGAAAGTTCCTTTTATCGGACGACCTACTTGCATTAAGTTTTAACATAATTTCCAAAAACTAAATGGGTCTTACTGGCTATGAATTCAAGGCACCTATTAATCTAGAATTCATTTGATCATCAGTATTGCGATGCCGAACAACAATACTGTTAAAAACTGAATTGACTAATGTAATATTATAATGGTGTGAATAATGATTTAACATGTGTACCGCAAAAAGGGATTTGAATATGAAATCGTAATAATTGCATCTAGCTTATCAGGAATTCAGACTAAAATTTGTTACAATATTACACCCGAACAGACATACACGAAAGCAAATTAATAAAAAAACATAATAATAAAATAAATTATAGATTATAAGTATCAAAATGCACTATATCAAGTCATAAATAACACTTGCTCGTATCTATTTCTTTTACAAGAAAATCGTTTCACGTTGTTCTTTGTCGCAGTCATTAAAGCTCTAATAAGGTTCTATTGTAAGTTAAAAGCGTTTTCACCGATGGTTCACTCACAAGGGGATAGATTAAATGGCTCTTTCACAATTTAGCTCGAGAGTATATCTTAAGTGCTTACTTCATGGCGTGAAAGAACGCTGCAAGAGTAAAAAAATGAATATACCAACGTCTCACTTAATCAGGTTAAAAGTTGAAGAATCTTTTGCCTTTGCGTTCTTTGACGCTTTTTCTTGAGCGAAGATGGAAGCGAAATTAAGTTATAAAGTAGTAAATTGAAGTTTGAATAAGTCTTAAGTATCTATGGAGTTTTTACGAGACTAATGTCACTGAAAACAACGAATGAAAGTTAGAAAGACAGTATGATAAAGAATTTTTAATAAGCTACAGTAATACGATAGATTATTTATCTGTATAAAATCGAGCACCTTTAAAACGATGTACCTATAATAAAGTGAAATATAGTTAATATGAAAACGTAACTGTACTGTAGTCCGGGAACGGGAGTATAAAATTCACGATTTAAATTTCTGCCACGCTGGGAATCGAATCCGAAACTCTTCAAATAGCGGACTGACATGTAGCCAATACACCACACGGGTTCATTTATGTTTACTTTAAGTCATTGATGTTTTCTTTGTAACGTGAATTCGACAATATATAAAAGGGAAGCTTAAATAACATACTAAGATAAAAAATATAGGTATTTTCGGCTCCATGGGGTCCGAATCATAGACAGACCTGCGATGAAAGGGTCATGCAAACGTATTATATAGTCATTCGTAACTGTTGACCCCATTACTTGACATGCAAAGCTGGGATCACTTGGTGCCCTTATCAATATTGGGGTTCAAATAATGAGTATCCTACGTGCTAGAGAGATTGAACCCGTCAAGCGTCCTTTAGGATTGCTGACACATTTTTGAAAGACGCTTAACGGAATATCCATATATATATATATGTTAAACGTCTATTTTGTTTATTATTCATAATAAATCGTGTATAATATAACTCTACATACAACTACGTACCATCAATACATAAAAAAGTATTGTGAAAAGAGTATACACTACCATACGTTGTAGTTTCGGATTGTTGCGAGGTATTTTTAACCTAATTTAGTAACAATGTAGGTATTTCTGCAAAATACCGCCTGATACTTAATTTGTTGAAAACCCTCATTAAAAACGAAATTTAAACTAACACATTACCATGGAATAGAATGATAAAACGTGTTGAAAAAATTTTTTTCATCCAAAAATCATTTCCGACGTTAAATATTATTGAAAGTGGTCATGCAAAAACGTTCGAAACAGTTTTAAAATATTCAACATGTCCGTGAATCTTTATTTCAATTCATTCGTTATTTCAAATCTGGAATATTTTCGGCGAACATTTTAGTGTCGGCCGGTTTATCCCGAATTAACATTCAAAAGCATAGTTGTGTTTTGTTCAAATCAAATATACATATTACACCACCGCTTTCGACTCGACACTATTAAAAACATGAAGCGAAACTTTTGATCCCTTTTTAAGAATATACCTCATTCTATTCTACTATTCTCATGTTAGTAGCAAACCCGTGTCGTATGTTCTCAAACCGCAAGATGGGCCTCGATAACAGCCTTACCAAACTTCTCCTTCAAAGCACGAAAGCGCGCATGAAATTTGCCACTAGCGGTCACACATTCCAGACCCCGTCCATACTCGAATTGGTGAAACTACAAGCAGAACTAAGTTCATAAGGGTATATTTTTTGTTTCACGTTCTACATCATCAACAGATACCTACATAACGGTACTGTTAAACTTTCAAAACAACAGACTATAATATTGTACACAAATATATGATAAAGTTCAAAACCAATAATGTAGCCATTTCTGATACGAAAAACTTTAAAAGAGTGCGAAGTTGGTAAAGAACTATCGAAAAAACTCTATATCGGTAAACTGTTAGGACTAGCTTGAGAATAGAAAAGTTTCAATCTATTTTGCTGAAGCACGCAAAGCGGTGAAAAAAAAATCTGTTTATTTATACACAAAACTTAATTACTCTTATAATATCATATCTGAGTGAACCTGTATCAGGCCAGCGTGATGGACCATGGTCTAAACCCAAGAAGGGTAAGGGTATCTAATTTGTAAATAATGCCTCGTTATGAAACGCACGGATTACTATATACGAAGAGTTAATTATCGACCCCTTTAGAAAATGATCGGTTTCACGAAAGTATGTGAAAGCGTATTCGATCCGCTAGCTTGGCGAGATACCCAACCAACATAGAAAAGGGATTTCGACTAAGAATCCCAAAATTGTTGCGAAGTGGTTTCAACATACTTCAGTAAGAACAAAATCCAATTGCAACCTTTGAAACCACCATAATTTAGGGCAGATCACTGGCACTGTACTAAATTTCATTTTAATGAAAAAAAAATTTTTTTACAAAATGATCGGAAGCGGCTAAAAAGCCAATAGTATGCAAAGTCCATTACAATATCTTTGAAAACTGATAATTATACCCTTGTAAATACTACGTTCTACTAATTATTCAAATAAATGCCTCTGGGAGGCTCTTCCAAAGGGATAGACAGGGGCCATGTTACAAATAAGCTTTGAGCACCCGATGTCTAGTCTATTATTTCAAAGCTTAGAATATCTTCGGACCTGTTTTGGATGTAAATTATGCTTCCATTGTAATTACTCCTCAGGCCTCTTTATCAACAAATTAACATTGAGATGTTTTAGTTAACTACATTATATTATTATATTACAAAAAACATAAAATTATATTTTAGATCCTAGGTAACTAAACTTAAAAGCTAATTTCATGTTTATACATCGTTTGAATTTAAGGGCGGACTACGAAAATTTTATTAGTCTTTATAGAATTTTGCTGTGTTGATGAAATTACTTCGAATTTATAAGTTTGTTTTATTGTTAACTATACCTGTGGGTAGGTGCTAAATTATAATTTTGTACAGTCGTAGTGATATATACCTATATATAAATAATATTAAATATATAGTTTTGAGGACATTAAGCTTCATAGGGGGTCAAAATAATTTAAAGTTACATAAGTAAGAAAATTTTATGAACAGATTTAAGCATTTTAATTAAATTTAAGAATTATCTAAGCAATAAAATATATTATTTTGTTTAATTAGATAAGCGTTGTTGAATTCTTAAAGATACTATAACAACATCACAACTACAACAATAAATTGTAAGATGGAATAATAAACTTAACTAAACGGAAGCAAGTGTTACTAAACTCAATT
>DWQK01002921.1:0-12311 GCA_018231225.1 Noctuana stator | reverse complement strand
AAGCATACAAAGGGATATAGGGACAGAGGAAGCGACTTTGTTTTATACTATGTAGTGAACTATGTAGTGATGAAGATAAGGCTGAGATTGAAGTGTGAATAACAAAATATCGGAATAATTTCCTTGGAAGATTGACCTAAAATGTAATTTTATTCAGCAAATTTTGATTAAATTTCCTTTATAGATTTCACCAACTGAAGTAGAAGACGTGATAAAGAAACATCCCGGTGTATTCGAGGCCGCAATAACCAGTGTGCCAGATAAGGAAGCTGGTGATCTGCTGGTAGCTTGCGTTGTCCCTCATGATGGCTACCAACTCACGGAGCAAGACATTAAGGACATAGTCAAAGGTATTGCTTAATGTTGGGTGAATATTTTTAGAGAAATCACGACCCCTTATTGGTTGTAGGACTTGCAAAGTTCGCTGAGGTGGTAGCACCGCTGTCCCCATAGCACACCGTAAAGCAAGTCTTAGTAAGTACTTGTGTTTCGGTTGGGGAGGGTTGCTGCCGGACACGCTATATTAGAGGCGACCACCTTAGTCCTCGTGACTAGCCTCTACGTATGATCTCAGATAGGACTTCTCTATTATTTTGAGGTTATTTGAGGTTGGACCTTAAATAATTGAGGTAAGACCTGGATATCCGTGGCTTCCAATAACTACTCAACATCAGGTGGCCTGCGTTGTCATTTCCTACAGTACCTACTAATAAACTATAAAGAAAAACCTTCTTAGATAGGACAGAACGGTAACTTTCCATCTCCCACCGGCCCAAAAAGAGAAGTTTTGGTTATGGAAAACATTACACTTGTATTATTTCAGAGTCACTCACTGATTCGAAACAACTTCGAGGTGGCGTTCTGTTTCTCGATCAGCTGCCGCTTACGTCTACATCTAAGGTCAACAGACACAAACTGGCTACACTTGCGCGTCGAATGCAACCAGTGTAGATATTTCCAGTGGAATGGAAACTTTCTCACAATGTCAATATAAACAAAAAACAATATTTTTATTGGTGTGCAGTTTTATTACCTATTTCCTTTGTTTTGAGTTACTAATATTTTAAGTTTTTAAGATTCGAAACATGGTTTAAAAAAATAAGATATCTTCTTACTATAAAATAAATAAAGCATCCTGAAAACAAAAACAATCTTTATTTTATTTGTGTAATTTAACATCACTAATTCATTAATTCAAATTGGAATGTCAGTTCAGAAGATACAAATCTTGGCTTATAAGTGGATGGCGCTCAGGAATGATCGATCGATTTAGATGTTCTTTTTTTATTTGAATGCCCTTCCCGTTTGGTACCATTTCAATTTAGTTCTGTTCTGACAACGGCATCCATATTATTATATGTCTTACCTTTAACTTAGTGTGTGCGTGACAACTTTGAAGTCAGTTTTTTTAGTAACGCGAGTTATAATTATTTTATTCTGTTGGCTATAATCCCGAACATAACAAGCTATGTAATGGCTATATAAATTATTTAATGGCAGAAGTTTATTTTGTGATTATAGTAAATTACATAATACGGACATGTATGTAGTTAATAGTAGTTATGGACCGTGATATAATGATATTTTTTAGCGTAATTCATACTGTATAGATAGGTGTAACCACGGAGTAAGTATTTACAGTAAAATAAATAATATTAAAATCAACCACCGAGGTGGTCTGCCATTATTAATCACGATTAATTTATACCTAGTTGGTACCAAGGACAAACGAAAAAGCAATAATATAGAAACTCTCTAAAGTCATCAGTTATGCTTCTGGAATGGAACCCAAGCCTGTTTAGAAAGGCGAGAAAGGGAACTGTGCACGGTAACCACTACGCCACTCGGGTAGCCAAACTATATCTTTAAACTTTATTCTACTATTTATCTAGTTCTATACAATAGAACAAAATTTTGTAAAAGCCGGAATTATAAGCCAATATTGTCTTCACCTACTAATACCTTTTTTAATAAATATTCATACATGTATGATATTATATTCTTCAAACTATTATAAAATTCACTTAGCGTGCTGGTAAGCCTCGTGAATTTATAATACTCTGGTATTTCGTTTGAAGCTCGTCCCATAAAATAGGTCTTTACTAGCTTGACATTATAGAACCCCATATTTAAGGATAAATAATAAATATGTGACCGCTTCATGCTGGTGATTCCAATGACAATGAGATCGTTGGTAAAGATGTTTTACACTGTCGGAACCTATTTATTGTAGATAGATAGACAGATGGTTCTATTTATCAACGTAATAATATCCATCTACAATAGACAGATAGCTGATGGTAAACATCAATAACCCAAACAAAAGGTAAAAGACAGCTGCCTCCTTTGGTACGCCTATGCGGTAGATAAATCTACTGTATCTTGACAAAATATTGGGTATGCTGCTGATTCCAGGTTATGTCTCCGCACCAGCACAAGGTTCCTAAGTTTTTGTACTGTCATTGAAACGACATAATAATTTGCTTATTGTCTTCGTAATATGAAACTAATGAATGTAAATGTACCTACATCATAAGTACCTACACATATATTTACGTTGTTAACGGAACAGCAGCGTACGGCTGCGATGACATTAAATGACCGTATTATTACGTACACTATTAAGGGACTTGTAGAATAACGGGACACAAAATATTGAAATCTAAATTATTATCAGGTATATGAATAAAATACAGCTACGGTATCCTCAGCCTGTATCGTAAGAGGTGATTAACTGAGGACGTCTGCAGTCACTGGCAGCTCGAGCCGGGAGTTCAAATTGTCCAGCCAGTGGCCTCGTGTGAGTGACGGGTGAACGTGGACGATGGTGAGTGTGACGTCAAATATAAGGAATTCCCAGGAAAGGCGACTAAGTCGATTTCGTGTTTTACATCGACTAGCAACGCCCCTAGCGATTACGGCAAAAACGAACACTGTATCAATTCATTGCTGGTTTTCTTATTCAAATGCGCAAAAGATCACAGTATGAGGTTGACAATGTAGGTATAGCATCATTAGTACAGTTAACTCGATTAGGTTTTCCTAAACTGTCAAAACTCGTAAACCCCTTGAAACAGTTATAGTCAAAATGGATTGTAAGTACATTATGATGTCTTCTTTAATATAAATATATAACATAGGCGGAGATAAAAAGTACTTAATTGTAGAAATAAAAATGTTGCTCCGAAATGTAATTAACTCATTTGACAAGAAGACTACAACACTGATTTTGAGTCTGGTCGGAAGGACCAACTAACTTTAATTTCAAACCGAATTATTCCTTTAATATTCTTTAATAAATTAAGTTATCTGACGGTTCATTCTATATCTAATGCATAAGCGCCTTTACATCGGCTTATTTCCCCCGTAATAACAATGAGACTTATTACTGGATGGTTGTCGCAGTAGGGCGCAGATGGTACAGTCAGTTCGTTAAGATAACATTAGTAGTTATTTACTTACATCAATATGTACTTATATTAATTACCTCCATTAATAGATCTCGTATATCTCACGCAGTTGCAGTTCACAGTGTAACGACGTATATCGTATTGCTCTGTTTTCAAATTCTAAGTAAGTTTTAAATACTCGTAGTTATATAAGAACTTGAGAATTTTTCTAGCGACTAGTAAGTATTAATTTTATATAGAAAATGTCACAACTCGATCGATATCACGTGTTAACGTGTTAGTTATCCGCTACGTATGCATTTTTTTAGTTTATTTATATTTTGATACATTGAAAAATAAATAAAACTTAATTTAAAACTAGTAACATAGGAAAAATATGTTTCAGCAAAATGCCACCATTCAGACGTTCAAACGACGCCGTGCATTGGTTCATAAATGATTTAACTTCTCGGATAGTAGCCCAATCTGGTAAACCGGAGGACAGGTTTCACCTTGGGAAGATGATTTTGCAGAGCTTTAAGGACTCCCCAGAAGCTGTTATGCAGGTAAACTAAGTTTTCTAAGATATTTTCGGTTAGGTATCTATGAACAATGACCGATCACAGTTTTAACTTTAGCAGTCGATTACGAACAATTCAATTTTGTATGTATGTTTTATGTACAATAAATAAAAAAATAAACCTTTTAAATCTTTAAATCCAGGAGCAATCAAAAAGCCCCAATTCTCCCTCCTTCCAAAACCTTATTTCGTCAATGAAAAATTAAACTTCATAATAAAATACATACATATCAATCTCAGCGTAGATTTACCTAGGTACCTACTTTTCTTTGAAAATCTCTAATCATTTTTACTTTAAATGGAAAAGCAACATAAGGAAACCCACAAACTTTTTATTACCCGCGTCATTTCTTTCAATCTGCCCTTCTATTGGTGGACTTTGACCTAATTGCTTGAATCCATTAAGAGGAGAGACAATAGAACAAAACAAAGGATTAATGATTATGCTGACAATGCACACAAATCCTGCAGATGCACAGAGATGCCTTCCTCGGTTGTGGGAAGAGACCCGTGCCCAGCAGTGGGACATAAAAAGAGTTGAAGGCAGGTAGTTAACAAATTTAACGAGGTTTTGGCCAAGTCCTTGTTTTTCAGTTGGGGAGATACTGTTTGAAGCGACCTTAGATTTGATCTTAGGCCTAATGAGTAGCATCTCATCCATTTATGACCTGAGACAGAACCTCCATATAAACCTTCGCATTTTTCAGATCGATGGTGCCACGGGCCTGTCGGAAACGAACGATTCAGCTATGCATAAGTCCGTACGGTGTGCAATCAGCATGCGAAACTATGGTCTTCAGTGTGGTGACGTCATAGTACTGATGGCTCCAAATCACTTGGATATATCCGCTCCGTTTTACGCTGCTTTGTATCTTGGTGTTGCAATTGCTGCTGTTGACCGGACTTTGGGTGTCAGTAAGTACCTACCTACATACTTTTAAAAAATAACGCCTTATGCTCAAGTGCCAAAATTACACAAACGTACAGATAACGATAACGGAAATCTAAATTCATCATTTAAATTTTGGCCCCGCTGGGCATCGAATTTAGGAACCTCTTAATATGGACTGGAAATGTAAGTCACTACCTACACTGATTGGCAAAATATTGGTCGGTATAGAAATAATTTCTGCGGCAGTTAATAAGTACACTTGTACCTAATAGCTTACGGATGTAAAGTAGATACCTATAAGAACTTGCGAAACGATTGCTGATTGGTGGGTTGGTGGCGAGTGGTTATAGTACTAACCGGGACCACCAAAATTAAGTAATCTACCAACATTAGGTAATTAATGTTCCAGATGAACTGCAGGCAACATTTAACATTAGCAAGCCGAAGATTATATTTTGTCAGAGCGAGAAAGCTTCTGATACTCAAATAGCACTGAATGATCTAGACTTAGACTCACTCATCGTGACCTTCGATAAGGGAGACTATCTCTGCAGCTTTTCAGAGTTTTTGGAGAAATATGGAGATGTTTCATCTGTGGAGGATTTTGTGTAAGTTGTTCTTTTCACAATCAAAGTGGGACAGTTAATGATAGTTACTATGAATTTATATTAAGGAACAATTATATTATTGTAAGAACACGTAGGACCTATATTTCTTTGTTATTAATTACAACGAACTCAAGTATCGCATGACAGGCGGGGATAAGGACCACTATATAACAAAAACGTATATAACGTAATAATTATTACAATTATATTTCGTAGCAATAAGTACCTACCTAATCACTACATACTTAGTATAAAACAAAGTCGTTTTGCCCGTCCCTATGTAGGTATGCTTAAATCTTTAAAACTACGCAACGGATTTTGATGCGGTTTTTTTTTAATAGATAGAGTGATTATAAATAGTATAGAAACTACGTAGTTGTTTATAAATAGTATAGAAAAAATTAAATAGATTCTTATATTGTACTCGTAGAACTGTAACTAATTTAAATTTTCTCATCTTTTTGAAATTGATCAAATTTATTTCTTGATCGGTGATGAGTAACAAAAAAAGGATTAAAGACATGAGTCAGTGGAGGAGTGGAGGAATTACATTCGTGGTAAGGGTACCATCCACCAGAATCCGCGCCTGTATATCTAATCTTAAGTCTGGAATCTTAATCAATAATATCCAATTGGAATTAATGGCTGTGATTTTATATAGACAGACAGTTTTTACATTTTAACAATGCCTTGAAAAGTAAATTTTAAGTCAATAACGTCATGTAAGTTTTCATGATACATTCTGCAATTACAGGTACCTACTCGTAGGTATATGTAGTTTAATACATATTAAATAAGCAATTAAAAAATAAGTATCATTCATTATGCTTCTATGAAAATCGAAAAATTTCAGGGTCCCTTTGAAGATAACATTAATGATGTCGTACGCCTCTCGTAATAAAATAATGAATCTTTTATGTTCTCCCACAAAGATTGTTCTATGGAAGAAATCGTTGTAGACGGCTACGTCTCTTTATACTAGAGAGCCAAAAGGAATTTTTTATAACAGCTTTACATTTTTAAACAAATGTCTTCGTGCTTATATCAACGCTATTTTGTATATCATATTTCGTGGACGCCATAAAAAGAGGGTCGTAAACATTGCATCGCCTCACATGCACGCACACAGTATTAGGCTACGAGAACCTACGTAATGTTTACGTACATACGTCACCAAACCGTATGAAAAGAGTGCGTAGTGAGTGCCGTCTGAAGGATCTCCCCGTGTATTACGCAGAGAACGGTAACCCACATTCATGTTCTTCTTCACCTACCCTCTTTTTATTAGCTTTCTTTTTAGAGCTGGTCTTGACGTTCGAGCAGGCGGGAAGAAAGCCTCCTTCATCCCCAATATAAACCACCAGATTAACCACCCTCAGACCAGTCCATTTGACCCATTTCCGAGGAACTTACATTCAGGAGGCACAAGTCCACAGAGTGTTTCCCCAGGCTACCCTAACGTATGCGAAGACCCAAGTAGCAGGATTAATTCGCTTACTTGATGGTGTCGTAAACATTAGTTTGATATGAACAGTTCCTTAGACTCCTTAGAGATGTCACCATAGTAAAGTAGTTCCGTAGGCTCAGGGTTTTCGCAAGACAAATATTTTGGATAGTCAAAGTTTCGAATAGCGTTTCTCTGAATAGAGTAATAATGTCACTTCCAAAACTCAATTACCTCAATGGTGAGCTCGTGTCCTAGAGCTTCCGTCCTATTCTATGCTATGCTATCACTCAACATGATTAAAGTGACCCCTTTTCGTGTTTCACTCTAGAGACGGCTTCGACTTTAGACAAAAGCCGGAGCTACGAGCAGCTTATATCAACCAGTTTCCGAGCAGAATATGCCCGGTATATACCGTATGTGGCAATAAATGTTATACTCAAAAGGTGATCGCACACATATAATAAATATCTAAGCTTAGCTATAACCTTTTACATAAATATCACCTATATACGTGTAGCTATAATGTTACGATTTACAGCTTTGATGAAAGTTTGATACATAAGATGTAGGTAAGTGTCAAGTTTTATATTTTATCGAGAAGACTATAATAGGCAATTGAAAGTGTTTGAGATGACTAAAATCAAATTAAAGTACAGAAAGTTGAAAGATATCGTCCTATTTATATAAGATCAGAATAATTTGCAGTTGTTTCAATATTGAGCTGGGATTTTTTAGAGCACGCCGTTTAGGCACAAACGTAATTTCTTATCAGAGTGCGACGAGTTCGAAGGGTGGTGGAGGTAATAATAGTACCAACCATTTCAACCCTTTGAATCGGGGTCCTTTAAGCGATATTGCAACGTTTTGTGTTGTTGCTCGTTATTATGGGAACCATTTTCCAGGTCACTTGTGTTTGCTATGGTCCGGTGAACAGTTTCCAGAACCACAACTTCGAACCAATATCTATACCACTTTGAGTAATTATCTAAATGAATACAATGGTTTATATAATTTAATTAGGAACGTAACATAATAGCCATCACGCGCGGTTTGTAAACAATATTAGGCTATAAATTCAGCAAATCTATAATAAATTAATTAATTAATCTATTCAATACCAATAGTTGTAACGGTGAAGGTGAACATAACAAAACCTGCACGGCTAAGAGTTCTGTATAAAGTTTGAGAACTTTATAGAGAACAAAGGAATGTGAAGTTCACCAACCCGCACTTTGACTTAAAGACCTTCTCATATTTGAAGGGAGTCCCGTGCCCGTGGAGCTATGTTGGATTGAGAATTATGATGATAAAATTATTATAAATTTCCATTGTACTTATCTACTTATACAGATATTGTTTGTTCATGGTCGTCCTTATAAAATTGTAATGCAATAGCACGTAAAATTAGGAATTATAAACACAAATTACTATGTGTATAGAAATGGTTCAAACATTGTACTCGTGATTATAAGTGAATGTTTGAATAGGATGAAGAAAATTCGTTATTGAAAGTAAAGTTTCTTATTATGCTCTCAATTATTATAAATACTTACGAACTCGTTAACCTGTCGCTTCAAGCATACACCAGGCGTTTTTGTAGTTGTGCAGAACTACTCGTAGTTTAACTATGATTTACTCCTTATCGGAGTATTTTCATAACTTATTCCCTGAATATTCGATGTTTCTGTTCACTATCGCATTTGTAATTATCAAATAAAATGAAGATGGCGGGAGGAGCGACTTACAAAACGAATATTTATGCCATCATTAAGTTTAATTAGGGCTTTGCGAACGTCGCACTTTATTGCTAGTTCAAATGCAAGATGTTAGATTACCTACTTTAATGCCTTTAAAATGGCGAGTTTCTAAAGACCTAGAATTATGGACTTAAGTATCTTTAGGCATTCTCTTTTGTCATATTATTGATTTCAGTTTATTGAATATATTTCGTAGTATTATAGTATAATTAAATTATACATATTTAAATTCCACACTTTTCCGTAATTTTACAAGATATACTAAATTAAGTAGTTACTCGTAATTATATGAATATTTTGTGGATATACCTAGGAATATATACTAATATGCAATTAATAGAAAAAATACCGCATCTGTTTTTTATTCATTCCACAGAAAAGCCTTGAACTTCATCTCACATTCCTTTTAAGTATTTTTATTATTATTTAGGTATTTTTTATTATTTTTTTCATATTATGTTGTATGAGACGGTAAGGAAGGTGTATATTCGTTCTTCCTTGAGCATTGAGGGACAATTAAAGAAACATACTTTTTTTCCAGTAAATTATCAAGCTAATTATTCTTATAATCAATATTATAAAATCAACGGGTTAAAGAAGCTACAAATATTTAAGCACCAGTCTAAGATAAACATGCTAACTTGTTTTTAAAATTTAAAGACAGTTGGAAATGTTTGATGGCTTTTTAAATACTGCCGATGGGTAATTGCAACTGGCATACAGCTATTAAAGTTATTAACATACATATATAATTTACCGCGAAGGTGCAAGCGAAAGTTTGGACTTAATAATTTGATTACTGCTTGCTAGAAAACTATTCATCGGAACGGTGCAAAGCAGTAAAGGTGGTGCCACAACTGTAGCAAACCGAACTCTTTTTTATCTTTCTTTTTATATATTTATTTTTATTGTAATTTTAAATTAATATGTCAGAAATAGAAATGGCACTTATTTTTCTACATATTCATGTTGTGAACGTCACAGATGAAAGAAATAAAACGCATAAGTTTTCGTACGGGCTGTTTCCTTCATCACCTCCTCGGATCCCTCGCCGTCGTCATCAACAACACTACTGTGCGGCGTAAAATTTGCGACAGTTACACACATCCAGCCACCTTGCCATTATTCATGCCAAATTATGTCAATTTTTAATGAATAATTTATCCTTAAATTTCTTATTATCATTTTAACATAAAAATCTTCAGCGTAACCTCACTTTAAAGTAAAAAGTGGTTGGATTTCGATAGAAAATGAAATTTATTTGTTTTACTTTTAAATCCGCTCAGAAACCATGCTTTGCCAATAAACCAATTAGTGGTCTATTTGTAGAACTTTAAGATAAGATGTTTAGAATAATTTTGGTATTTAAATTAGTTATGAGAATAGAAGTATTTATACTGGTAGAGTTTCTAACCAAAAATTAATTAACATTCGAGTTGGAAGTTGAATAGGGATTCGAAGTTCAGTCCTTTAACCCGCAAGGTCGTTGAAAAAGTGAATAAGATCTGGAAGCCAATTTTGTTGTGCTCATTATTTCGAGGATATAATAATAATATATCGACATTGTGTATAACTAAATAAACGTAGTGCACTAAATCTACCTGAGAACATAAAGCCTTTTATTTCATATTATAGATTTGCATTTTAAAGTAAGGCTTAAGCGTGGGATTTGTGCGGAAATGAGCTTGAAAACTAAAATTTTCACGATAATATTTCTGGCTTTTAAGCACACCCACTAAAAAGCAGGTTTAAATTTTTGTCACAGTTTTAAATATGATAATCCTTTTTATCTGTGTGTAACCGTATCGATAAAGTCTGGCAAACTTTATTAATTACTCGTATTAATTCTTAAACTACTGCTGCACGGCAATTATCAAACTTATTATCAAACTTAAAGCCTTAAATGAAATGGGAACTTTATTTTCATATGAATATTTAAAAACTTCATATACAGTTTCAACTAATTAAGTATTAAGTAACTTAATACTATTACTAATAGTAAGACTTACTTACTAAGCATTACTATTCACTGATAAGAATTTATCTTAGGAGGAAACCGGCATATTAAAACAAATTTAATTAAGATTGTTACATCTAAGTATATTACTGTAACATTGTAATTTGTTACTGTTTGTTTTCTTAAATAAATAAAAAAAGCTTCGATGGTTGTGCGAAATTAAGTCCGTCAATCCGATCCTGAAGTGTTAGACACTCATTGAATTTTTAAAGCAAAGTTGTAAAAAATATTTGAGTCAAAACAAGTGGTACCGCTGCTGCATAGAAAGAATTGCTTCTTACATTAAGTTGGTACTCTGCCGACTACAGCAGTAACTTACCGTTAGTGATCTTCTCAGGAGCTAAAAAGCTCTCCGATTCGGGTCTAGACATTTTTCCACTCAAATACCGTTGCTCCACTTCTATGAAGTGACCCATTGTCGCCACGGTCACTGAAAAGTAGACCTGTAACAAAGAAAACTAAATATGTTTTTGTTTTTAAGAATTGGTAACTCAAAAGCAACTGGTAAGGGAGAGTTCTCACGAGATCACAACATCAAAGGAGTATTTAATAATAGAGTATTAATTACTCGTAATAATTAATAGTAGAGTAATACTAATAATAAATAATACTACTTCATAGTAGTATAGTAAGTACTATGATTTAAAAATGCCTTTCCATGATCGAACCACTAAATCTCCCTTTCTGTTTATTGATTTTAATAAATTAAACATTTGTATAGTAGAACTTACTGCTTGGTAGGGTCCTAAATCATACCTACAGGTTATTCCGACGTTATACGTGAGTTACTAAATTTAACTATAGTGACTGTCGCTCCAGTCTAGTACAATGATAAATAACCGAATTAATTAATTATTCCTTAGTTATAGTTAAATAAGTATATAGTAATATAAATAAAAGGTACGTAATAAATCGATATTTTTCAGTTTGTCAAGGTCAGAGAAAAAATATTACGAGATAGGTACATAATGATGCCACAACGTACTATTTTACATCCTGTAATTTTTTGGCAATTTGGGCACAACTTTTGTTCTTGTTCATGCGAGACAGATTCTTAGCTACTTACGTGAGCGTTTTTGTGGAATGTGATTAGGGAATATTTTTTATTTAATTAGGAATATTTTGCACCGTAAATTTTCTACTAAGTTTATGTTCTTCGCCAGTGATGGCACTGACGGCTCTATAAAAACTTTGAAGAGAACAGTTAAAAAGCTACCTACCTCCAATTCACTTGATTTATCAGCAAGAAACCATAAATAAAAGAGCACTCTATCATAAACCGTGGTCCATTGAGCCGAATCCTAATTCCATTGCGACTAAGCGTCGCGTCCGATAAATAGAATTATTTCAGTAAAGGGACGTTTCTGTAAGAATAAATCGTGAGTTGATCTCCTAAAATACTAAAAGAATATCTACTATCATCGCCATAACATTGTGTAAGTTATTTTTAATGTTAAAACTTCTTTCATTTAGGTAATACGTATTTAAACGATAGATTCTAAATACCCATTTTATGTCCCACTGCTGGGCACGGGTCTCTCACCACAACCGGGGAAGGTCTGGAGCATACTCCACCACGCTGCTCCAATGCGGATTGGTGGAGATACGGGTTAGTGGCCAA
>DWQK01002920.1:0-12311 GCA_018231225.1 Noctuana stator | reverse complement strand
CCGGCCGCGCCCGACGTTGCTTAACAATGTGATCGCTTGCGATTCACACTACCAGCGGGGCTATGCGCGCTTCTTACCAAACATACTCGTAGGTAAGTGATTTTACGTAGTTAAATTGCCTTATATTTTATAAACATAATCACTTGGCAGGAACAGTAAGCGAATGCAATATAGTATCTATATAAGTTTCGGCAAGAGTAGTTCTGCAGCTTGCGTTAATTGCTTCCGGTCTGTTTTGCATAGTGGAAATCACTTGGGTCACCGCAAATGTCAAAATTGATTTGTGCTTTCGTACTTCGAATCGAAAGGCACGTGAAGTGGGGTAGTCAGTATCTTATGCTCAGTTATAATACAATTTATATGATCTTGTAGCAACTCGCTTATAAATGTTAGCGTTGGTTTAAAAAATATTTGATAAACTTTGGCTACTATAGACCTCACCCTATTGAGAGATTTTCGTAAGAAACGGTTGAGTTGATGTGCTTAAATAGTTCGAATTTATTTATCCGTGATTCAGTATTCACTAATAAATTTATTTGCCTTCCTTTTGTTACTATATATCACTGTAACATAAGTCACTTCAAACAGCAAACTTATCTATTGGCATCGAGACAGAATGATTTATTCACTCTATGGAATTTTGCATTAAAATTGTTGGGTGTATTTCAAAAGCATATTTTAGTGTTTCCGATCATCTTGATCTCAAAAAGCTTTGTAAACGAATATACCTATATTTATAGTATATAATACATTTCTATTATTATATTAAGATATTTTTACTATTCATATATACAAACTAAAAGGTTGCAGCAGTGGCGGATTTACCAGAAGCCTGAATAGGTTGGAGCCTAGTGCGGCAAGTTTAGAGCCAAAACTTTTTTGCGCTTTCCTAATAAAATGAACGGTATAACAATTTTTTGAAGCAAAATTTTTAATTTACTTCTATCCGGTGTAGTGGAGTGAGTATAGGTAGAAGCCTGAAGGCAGCCTGATTAATGCAGTGCGAGCAACCTTCGTGCCTTTTGTTGGTGAAGCTAGTTCAACTATGCGGTTTGTTGCATCCGGTAATATGGAGGTAATATACTCGTACTAACCAATAAGTAGGTAGAAGCAAGTTTTTTCAAGGCACATTCATGGTATCCATGCATACAGATAAAGCTAAGTAAGAGAAATTTAGTATCAGCTCCGATAACTAGGCGTATTGCCTTAGTGCCTCAATTTGCTTTCTTCATCAAGAAAATCATATTCAAGATATCCGATAGGTTTAATATTCGAGATGGATTTATTTATGGTTGATAATGACGATGATGATGGTAGTAGGTAATATGACAAATTATATCTTACTATTTAAGTAAGTGTTTAAGTGTACTGCTCGTATGTTATAGGGCCAATATCTAAAATTTCATACATGAACTATTTTGAACCTGAATATAGCGTAAGAACCTTGACTTTACACGAAATTTAATCTGAAATTGAATTTGCAGTCACATGAACGCAAATCAAATTTAAAGCGGCAAGGCGAGAAATCAGTAAGTTTATAGAGTCGGAAATTGATTCCTAAATGATGAAGTGCTTAGGGATACCTAAGCATGTGTATAATTAAATAGGTTAATACGCTTTTAATTCAGTGTAAATTTTTAACGCTTTATACCACAGTAAACAAATATATCAGACAAATTATAAGTTTTGTCAGTAAATAGTAAATACTTAACAGTGATTTTCTTACCTAACAAGTTACATGAAATAATTACACCTACTGCTAATAACTAAGCCAGTGTTTTGAGTAAGAGTTCTACATGGCAATACCGAATTTTAGCTAACACTGAAACTCTCATAAATTAGATTTAAAGTGATGAGCGAGACCTTCGTGAGCTAAATAAATCCTTAAGTAGCTACTAGCTTTGTTATTTAAAGGCAGCTTTTCATAAATAAACTTCCATTAAAGTCAAAGTAATGATATTTATGTTTATATAGTGTAGAATAGATATTACATACCTATCTAACTCACAAAATATATTGTTTAAATACTATGTTATGTAAAATATTTATGTTTTTTCTGTTATGTAGTTTGTTTCCTATCTACATATAGATATATAGCAGGAAAATGTGTCAGGTGTGACTTTAATATGTATTTAAAACTAGTGATAAGAAATATTGTTTCAACTGAAATTTGTTTTATGATTTTCAAAAAAAACGTATACAAAAAGCATTATGTTAAAAATACATAATTTAAAAATGTTTTTCATTTGGTAGATCATTTTAAAATTAGTACTTTTAATAGGGATTTGAAATTAATAAATAAGCATGGTACCCTTACACGTACATAATTCATTCATAGTGATGTGCATTAAATGGTAATAACTGTAGCGTTTATAATAATAGCAGGTGCATTTGTAATGCGTTACAATGCTTTTTGTAGTCACAGTACACATATTGTGAACGCCGCGTTTGTTACGGATTACGTCACTTTATAAACATTAATAATGCACGAGTGGGAGTATTGTAGCACGTTAGTTCCATTTAATTTTTTTGCCAACTTAAAAAAAGGAACTTTCGTCCATGAGACACACGAGATTTCTGAATGAATTTGGTTGCCAATAACTGCCAGAAAGTTATTGGCAACCAAATACCAAATTCTATAAAGTTCATAATACGCCTAGTCGCAACGGCTGTTGGGTGAGAAGACAGAGTCTTAAGGCAAGACCCATTCTTGTCTTTCCAATTCACACTTCATATTCATATAATTATATATCGTATTAACGCATTTAATATTCATAGCAGAAATATTTCTGTGTTACCTGATTGCATAAATTTATTATTGGTGGGATTAGTCATTAGTTACGCTCAGAGTGTCATTAGCTTGATGGTATTCTACTGCAAAATTAATCAGATAGGTATATTGAAAACAGATAATTTTATATGATAAACATGTGAACATATGTGTTTGGTTTAGCGATCTGCCAATTGAGTAAAATAACATAACCTATTCTACCAATTTACGTTATCATTAGAATAAAATATTTAGTATTTTAAAATTGAGACGATGTCTCGTCATTTCAATTGCTTACCTAGTTACGAGTATAATAGTGACTGTAGCTAGCTCATCAAATGATTTTTTCTAAATTTGTATGCCCAATAGTCATAATAAAGTTACTTAATTTTTTTTAAGAAAATTAAGATCTAATTGTATACGAGTCCTACGATATCGTTATTAAAAATTGAGATTTGAATTTTACAGAAAAATTATTTATATCTGAATGTCCCTTGTATGTATTCCATTTTGATAACGTCTGCAATCTACGTATATTTTCGTAACACAATACAGTGGCGTCGGCCATTAACAGTGTTACAGATATCTCTTGGCATATCTGCTTCGGAATACAACAATACAATTTGGGATCTGATCCGGTATATATACCCGACATAAATTCGGTTTTCAGAACAACTTGCCAACAAAAATAATAATAATGAAACAGTATTTATTTTAACGAAAATGAAATAATCCAAAAATATCGATCCCAATCGGTCTCAAACCAAATTCACTTTAATCAAGCAATATAACGAGTAGTTACTTATTAAATGCAAAATTAATTAACGAAGTTCAAAAATCATTATTATTTTTTATTTTAAATTGATAAATCGTACAATAACTGACGAAACCTCGAAGTTTTCATTACATTTATTACACTGCACTCAACATAATCGTAGTTATCGTAAGTAATCGTAGTAACTAAGTACATTTAGGCCATAATGCGATTTCTTGCTCCAGATATTTAACCCCTTGAGGCTCATAACACCGTAAGCCTGTTACGAAATCCATTGCCGGCCGATTAGCCGCGGGCGCTGAGCATTAGCCACAAACTCATGTTTGTCGTACTAACGAGTAAATTGAAGGTTACTAGATTTTGTATTAATGAACTGATTTTGTTACGTAACATGTTAAAGTAACAGCTTAACTCTATAAATAAAGCATTATTAGATACTATTTTATATCGCACTTTTGTTAGTTGTGTTCTATCAGAATTAGAGTGTCTTTTCCTCCTTCCGGTGGGTATTAAAACTTACTATATAACGTGTACTTTATAAACTGTATATAGTGTGGATCCCCGTGGTATCGTTAGATAACAGTCGTTAAACCTGGTCGGAGGACCTTTGGGCGGTCTGACAACATCCGACACGGGTTGGCCACTAACTCGTATCTCCACCAATCCACATTGGAGCAGCGTGATGGAGTATGCTTCAGGCCTTCCCCGGTTGTGGGGAGTGACCCGTGCCCAGCAGTGGGACATAAAAAGGGTTGAAGGCAAGGAAGGCAATAATATATATTTGGCGCTTACGTCATTCTCGGCTTATTATATTGTCTGTATCTATTTAATGCAATTTCGGTCATGATTTTGTTTCATTCGATCGCTTTGTCAAATTCGATCTTTGCTAGCTTTGTACCCGCACTTAATGCATTAAATATTCATCTCAGCTGTCTTTGAAAATGGTTTTAGTTTCTAAACTTTCCGTCAAAATATTAACTGTCATGCAAGTTTAACTCAAAATTACGCTGGCTTTTCACTGCATTGTTCTATTATGAAACTGAGAAAGCTTCAACAATTCCAGTAACTAAATTTTCAGTGCAACAAGGCATTGTTACATTGCCAGGGTCTAAGAAATTTGTGCTTAGGCTAGTAGTATCAGAGTAGTTCTCGATTAAAAATATGGATATAATTTTATATCCACTTCTGTTTAGAAATTTGTATTTTACAAGTTGTACTCTATTTATTTCTGAACACTAACAGCTTTGACGAATTTTGTCCTTAATTTAAAGTTTTGAAAATTTGTTCTCGGCGCGTTCTTGTGTTTTTTAAATTTTCAGTTAATATTGATATCGATTTAATTTTGTTGTTTTCTGTAGTTTCAGTATAACTTATTATATAATGTCGAATTGATAACCTTCTTTTTTGAAGTCGTTTAACAACGTGCCTGCCTTAGCATTATTATGTTTCCTACCGTAAGTAGAACGCAACATAAAAATGTAACATACAATATTCTCCTTCCGCAGCGGTAATGTCAAGGAGAGCTTTTGCCGACCTTTGCGGACCGAACTGCGGGCCTAGTAACAATTGTTGACAAATTGCCTACTAAAGCCGTTACGATTGTGTTCCGAAATGGCGTTCAAAAGAAAACTAAACATTGAACAGCATAACAAAGGTTTATAGCGTTTGTATATTCGTATTTAGATTTATTTTTGCTGTCGAATGAAGCAAGGATTTGTGCTATTTGTGGTTTAAATAAATGCTTTTTTTTTCAAGCATATATAGACACACATAATAGAGCTAACTTAATAAATATATAAAATTAATTTATAAATATAAGGGGTGTCTGTATTAGAAAACTGCGCTGATCGAATAGTTAAGAAACTTAGTGAAACTTAAGACATATTTTAAATAGAAACAGCTATCTATTTTTAGTTCTAATGCTTACCGTAGCAAACACTCGTTTGGGATTGAAATAAACTTTTTGACTTTGAAAACCTTAATACGTATTTAGTGTGCCAGTAAGCCACGTGACTGTGCCGCTGAGAGGACACTTCCCGAGAGCCGAGGCGGTCCTTCAGTTTACGAGTGTGTACTAAAATTAACTATGCTACTCTCTCAAGGTGACGGGGGTTCATGCTGAACTTTTGTGAAGTGTATTTTAAATGACAAGAACATGTTCGATTCAAATATTTTATGCGTAAAGACCTTTAAGTTTTCGTGTTAGCATGATACTTTCCTAAGGGTGAGATGAAGGTTAAATTCTGATTTCTAACATAAGATAGTCTCCATGTTCTCATCTCATTTTTACTTATTTACGATTTAAACCCATAAATCTTTACTAACAACATTGTTAGAAATTTCGTCCGTCCAATCAAGTAGACTTCTGGGCAAGTCCAATTAATTTGAAGAGTGAAGCTGTGAGTGACTTCATGAAACCAGAAAACCAGAAAGGGGTACACAACACAAGCGCATTGCATTAAGATGAGTGTTTCAATATTAATTTCAACGCTACATTTAAAGTGAGTATCATGGTCAGGTACAAAAAAATAAATAAAAATATAACGCTTTAGATTTGTTTCTGTAATAAAATACATTTATACTTTACGAGGTTAGCAGATTTTTAATAAAAGCAGTCGGAGTTTGGATTTAATAATTATTAAGGAAAATGTTTGAGCTTTGGATTCTTTATTATTCTCTGATCGTGTAAAAAAATAAAGCTCTAAAAAGTTATACGAAAACAATTTTTGAAAACGCTGAAGCATGCTTGTCATTGACATTTGTATACAGTTATTGATTGTGTTCACCTTTATCGTTTCGAGGGCTCTTTGCAGGCCTGAAAGTGTTGAGTACAAAGAAAAGTGTACCCCGAATATCTATCGATGCTTCTCCTCGATACAATAATGAGATAATGATAAACAGATCGTTCTTTTTTTAGTAATTATTACTAAAAAAAGAACGACAGACACATTTTTAAATTGTTGTAACGCTGAAATATAAAAAAAAGTAGGTATCGTTAATAACTTTTTTCTCTTCTATATTTTTTTTTCTTGTGTCACCAAAAAATTTTGATTTGTTAATTGGCAATTCAAAAATATACATTTCATTTATATGTATATTTAAGTAATTATAGTATTTATAGTAATTCACATACCTACTAATCTCTTCACGAAAGATTTTGCAGTGCCTTTTAAATATAATTCGTTTGATTACGAGAAACTAGTTCAAAAGTGTGCAGTTGCCGTACGGTTCAATTTTAAAAGCCTTTAAACTTGGCGTTCAAGCCGCACGCCGCAGCTGTATTTTATGTAAACTGAAATTGCACTGTCTTGTAAACTACTTTTCTACAAGTTTGGGCTACGGGGCCGTAAAATATTCCTTCTAAATATATATATATCTATAGTATACCTGTTTCTTACTCCACACGTCTCCGAAGTCTATTTGGTATAGTGGTTACCATGCCATTCCATCATTCGAAGAGCCTTGGATTCAATTCCTGGCGGGAATGTTCAAATGATACATTTAGAATACTGTTCTTAGTCTGGGTATTTGTGTAATTATCTTTGTTTATGTCCATGGCACCCATGACATAGGGAATCCTAGTGTGGGGTTATTAGAATGAAGCGTTATTTTTTATCAACTTAAGTTTAAAGAGTTTTCTTTATTACTTTACAAGGCAACATCCTTCCCGTGGCCTTGAAGAACGAAACAATAGATCAAACCTTGTTACAAAGTAGCTCAGGTGCTTTGGTGTTCAAGTGGACTTCGCGCTTGAAACCTCTCGAACTCCCGCCGACGAAATACTCTGCCCTACTGACCTTGTATTCAAATATAGATTTTTATATAATAGGTATACCTACTCGTATAGTTCATATTTAGGATACGTAGAATAGTAGGCAACCATAGGCAGCTTACTTTGGTATAAGTATCTATTGATATTAGGTTTTATAAAAGGTTAAATAAATGGAGATTCTGCAAGCTTAAGTATTCTTGATAGATGATATTATGTAGATTGATTCATCTATATGTATACATAACACTGAAAACACTAAGAATCATTTTTATTTTATTACTTTCTTGTGCTTCTAAATAGCTAAGGTACATAGGCGCTGATCGTTGTCGATTTTCATCGATATAAATATAATTAATGTTTTAGTCGAAAGCCCCATAATGTATGGATACCTTTGATACAACAATTATATACTTATTTATAAAATTATCTACCAAGCATTCGGGCATTCACACTAAATTGTGAAAATTTTCCGACCAATTAGGTACGTACTACAACGGTCGTTCTGACATTGTCACGCATTCGTGACGAAGGATTTAGAATCTACTTTAACGTTAGCTGTAGGTTTTCCAGCTCATGTGACAAAAATAATTAGGTACAGTTAAATGTCATGTTAGGTTTATATTCTTAGAAAAGTCATTGACCCCGCTAACTCACATTCAAGAAAAAAATATACCCAATTGCAAACTAAAGTTCTTTTAAAACATTTCATAAACAAAAACAGGAGTCGGAAAATTTAGAATTATATTTAATGTTTAACTATTATATTTCGGTACTTTAATCACGTTTGAAAGGATCCTTTTTGATAACAAAGATTAATGGCGAACTGCGGGCTTTGGGCACTTCCGAGCTATTTGTTGCTTCATACCACTAATTTAACTGTATAAAATGAGTCGAAAAATTATAAAGTATTTTGAAAGAGGCTAATTATCTCATAACATTGTTTTAGTTTTCTATGAAATAGATATTATACAAGGATTTAAGTAAACAACAGATACCGAAATCAGTTTTAATTCGATGGTGCTCTTAATTTTAATGTTTTTCGTAATGTTAACCATTACAATACACATTTTACTTCATTTGAGATTTGCACCACTACAATATGCAACCTGAAATTAACAGAAGAGTCAAGTGGTTTTGGTGGCTTAGTTTGGTCCAGTTGCAACGTCCGCCTAACTAAATGTTGTGGACTTCGCATTATTCATGTTAACCGCCATTCGTAGTAAACTCTGCAGCCACATACTAAATAATTAGGTTAGGGAACAGGGAAATGCTACATTACTGAACTTGGAAACCTATTGTGGTTGTAAAAACGTTAGCACTCACTCTGAATGGAAATGAGTTTTGAAGATTTTAGTTGTAGGTAGTCTAATTTAGCGTAGGAAGGTATAGAAAGTTTTCACTTTAATTATAATAAATTTTTTTGGGAAAAATATAGTTGATTTTACAAATCAACAGGGTAATCGAACCTGCTACATTTAAGTACGAGTAATAGGTATGACATTTATATACTTACTACAATTTTATTAAAAGTATTCATGTTATACGACATAAATATTATTTTTAATTATATGTATAGAAACATAAATTTTTGTAAAATATCATTTATTAGTTGGCATTTTTAAGAAAACTTTAGTTTACAAATGGCTGTAAAAGTTATAGCGAGTAGGTAAGCCTAAAAGTATTACATAGCTACCTAGCAAATCTTACAAAGTTGAAAATCTTGAAAACTGAAGTTTGGTTCGCAAATATCAATCGGTTAAACAACTTAAACCGAGCACTAAACTTACAAAAACTTTCTCTGGGAAAACGATCCGACATCGGTGACCTATTTTTAAATTGAATATGACGAGAGATTCACAGTCGCGACATTTCTGTTTCTCTTGAGAGTGAAATCCTATACCTATTATATTTTAGCGTACATTTTAACTGAGGTAAGTGATCCAAATGGGTAAGGCCAAATTCGAGTAAGAGGTAACTCATAGAATTCTTCTCCGCTGGGAAGCATAAGAAAAATTATGAAGTGTTTTCTCATCCAATACATCTTGCTGCCTGAAGTAGAAACCAAAAGAATTATTATAGGTCGTCCTTCGATTGGATGAACTGATGACTATTTTTTTTTCATAAACATCGTGTTGCGAGGTCGCCAAGAATCACTATTCTTACTAGCTTTATCCATTTTTTCAATTCGTAATTCGCATTCGTAATTCAAATTCAGAGCACATTTTTGAAAAGTTACATGTTTTATTGTCGTTCGTCATCGCAGTTACGTGTCAGAATGGAGTCATTTCTTTAATTTATATTCATGGTATGAGTATCTAGTACTGGGTGGTACGACTCTGTATACATAAAATAAAATCGATTCTTGTACGCCACTCATATTATTAGAAAATGCTGAGATGTTTCAACGAGTCGACAACGAGTGAATCTGTGGTTATAGAATTTGTGGAAGCCTTACCCTACTGCTTGTGCTAGTGGTTATGTCGCAGCGACTGTTTCAGCCATTGTGGCGACAATTTTTTTTACTTAACTTATTTAATATATTAATTCTGTAATCAACTGCAACTGTATACTAAGTTTTATTACAAGTTGACCGCATACCAAGGGACTTGGGTTTAATCTATCTATCGAATCAATCCCCGAAGTTAAATAAAGCTACCGAGATCGGAAGTTTGAAGGAAGACCGGTTATCAAAACTTAGGAGCGCTTTTATGTTTTATCAATCTTATAGGTGTACGAGTAGGTCTATATTTATCTACCGACAATTTTACAATGTTTTTAATTTACAAAGTGTTTACAGTTAACATATATACGAGTACCTACAGATAATGAATCTGTCGACTTTAAAAAATAATATTTCGTGATACATTTCATTCATTCAACAGAGTTGGTTTACGAGATTATGTGGATTAACTCATGCTATTGAATGAAAACTATGAAAAGTCAACGTGGACTGTGTAATCCTGCTCTATCCACTACCCTATGCATAATCCAGTTCAATCCACTTCATAAATAGTCCAGCCCGCAAACGCTTTATTTTAATCGCTTTTGTATTTAGTTGAAAGTGATAAATCGCCTGATAAAAATACAATATAATAATATGAATATTATTTCAATAAGTAAATTCAGAGGCTTTTTATATTTTAGAACATAAGTAAAAATTTCGTACTTATTAGATATACTCGTACATATTTTAAAATCTTAGTACTAATTTTGTGACCTATCTGCGTTGGAGCAACGTGGTGCAGTATGCTTTACTCTTCTCCACCAATTAATTGTGTATGCAGTAACTTATTAGAGACTACTGTTTTTGTACAGCACTCTCTTGTGCAGTTTATTTAACTCTTCACTAACTGATTCTGTCGTTTCAGTTACCATTATTATTGGTAGATTTCTTTACTAATTGTCCTTCAAAACAGTAATAAAAATGACCCATCTGTTTTACTACTGTTTCAGTGTCTTCAAAACAGTAAGAAACACGACAGAAGCGACATAGCCTATATTCGTCTGAAGGTTGAGAATTTGCATGTTTAAGTTCGGCAATAAATTAAACATTAGCTGAGAGTAGTCGGAGAGTGCTTGCGTAGCGGTTTGTAATGATTGTGTAACTTTAATGTATTCGGATTACACTTTAGTGTACAAAAGAGGCCTGTAATTTACATAGAAGTCTTCTAATCAAACTTCAACTTTCACCTAGTGGAACTTTGGGATGTATTTAGCTTCCATAGTCGCGATCTACTAGTAATTTTTTACCGTGACATTTAGTGACGCGATCAATTTACTAGCTGTAGGTACGTCTACCACTGTGGAACGGTATTAAATCACTAATAACCCAATACAAAGCTGAGTAAATATCGGTCTCCGCTAGAAAATTGTTAGTCATTGCGTAATTTGAGTGACCTCGCTATATTTTTCACCGTATTCTCTGTTTATATCATGTATTGAAGCAAAATTTCTGATCTCCTCGGCCAGAAAGCAGGCTAGCTCAAAAGATAACAAGAGCCTTTATCATACTGGCTTATGCCCGCGACTTCGTCTGCATGGATTTCATAATTATTTGGACCAATGAATCATGTTGTCCAATACAAACTTTGCCTCCATTTTTCACCTCTTTAGTGATAGAATTTCAGAAAATTCTTTTTTATCGGATGCCTGCGCCATACAACGAACATACCCTGGAAATTTCAGGTTGCTACGATCAGCGGTTTAGGCTGTGCGTTTATACGTCAATCAGTAATTAAGGACAAAACATTTAATATGCATAGAGGCTAAAGGCTTTAGACGTAAAATTGTGGGCACAAGCTAGTCAGACTTTTAATATTTTATCTAGAAATCAACATAAAATTTTTATGTGAATTTCCGTCCGTGTATACTTTTAGCATTCGTAATCAAAGCTGTGAGAGCCAAAACGCCAATTGAGGTGTTTTCTAATTACAGGATGACCCTTGCTTATTATTTACGCCGCGATTTCAAAGGCAGATTGCAGTATCAATATTTAAATGTACGCCTCTCCGTAACTACGTTTTGCTGACGGCGAATTCTCTTAGGCATGGCCGACCTTGTTTTCACTTTACATTTGAGACTACGAAATGTACATTTTTGGGTTCGTAAATATTCACGGATACATATTTTTTCCCTTTGCTAACCATGATAATGATTTTGTTTTAAGGACTTTCAAAAAATGAAAGGTCAGCTTTTAAAACTGTGTTGTGGGGTATTCTTTGTTATGGGGTATTTATCCGATAATAATAAATGAGATTTATGACCCGTGTGGTGTAGTAGTTACCACGCCAGTCCACTATTCCAATGGTCCCGGGTTCGACGCCCGGCGGGACAGAAATTTGAATGATGAATTTAGCTTTCTGTTACCGGGCTGGGTGTTTGTGTATTTGTCTTTGTATGTGTCCATGGCACCCACGACTCAGGGAATTCTAGTGTGGGGCTGTAAGTGTAAGCGTTATAAAAAAAAAGATAAACACCTAAATATATGACGAATA
>DWQK01002919.1:0-12312 GCA_018231225.1 Noctuana stator | reverse complement strand
CCGACGAGTATTTTCTTCTCCAATTTGTATCCAGAGTGTGAGCTCGTCACCGAAACCAAGTTTCTTGTTTACATCGTCAACTGTCGTCTCTGAAGAAACCTTTACTAATTTGCTCTGTGCATCGACAGCGAAAGGTTCAGGGCCATCAAAAACTCGGAGCCAGCCATAATTGATGGCAGGTTTGAAGCCTCGAGTGGAGGCGAGGCGGCGGAGAGACTTGCGGCGAACGTGAGGCGATGATGTGTGCAGACCATCGTCGCAGACCATGGCGGCGCAGATGGACGCGAGGTGCGGATGCCGAAGCCACAATGCCCGCGCGCCGGACTCCGTATTCGCCGTTGCATTACAATTGGGTCGGATCCGTAGTGGGGGTGGGAAACATGTCGCTCGGTCACTCGGGAATACGGAATACTAATTTAACTTACGCGCCCTTGCGACGCAACATTTAGTATACCTATTTCAATTCGCGAAACTAAAGTCAAAAAACATTTGATCTTCAAACGGGTAGTAAAATATTTATTTGGATCGAACTCAAGTTACAAGGACTACGTGTCAAAGTACGGGCAAAGTTTTTAAATAGTAAACTAGGACAAAGGAGCGCCGGAGCGAACGTTATACTTGGTTCCGCACCGTCGACCACCCCACCTGCTGACTCACTTGCTGAGCGGAGAGGGACTCGCGTTCATATGAATGGGTTACGTAAACTCTTACGTTCATAATAGATGCAGATTGCCGTAGACAATACGAATCAGGTTGACGAAATGTAAATGTTACTATCTATGAGTAGGTATATCCGGTAACAACATACCTGCTAGCAGGCCAATTTGCAGGTATCAGGTGCTAAAGTTACCCAAAAGAACTGGTTATTTATTATGGAAAGGAGTAGGTACCTCTTAAAGATAGTGAATAATAATATTACAATTACTATAATTAATTAATTATGCCAGTTAATTGTCGGTGTCAAATTGCGCCAAATGCTATAAGGTAATGTCCCATAAATGCGTCCAAAAAATGTACTTTTGTAAGTTTACTTAAAGTGTGAGGTTTGATATGATGCTGAGGAAACTATTTCAATACCTTCTGTAAGCAGCCAGACACCAATAAATAGGTACTTATATGTATAAGAACGCGAGTGTCATTTAGCTACAGACCCTTAGCACCCATATGCTCACGGACATGTACTATTCACCTACTATGTGTACTAAAGTAACATTATTGTTGCCTTATAAAATGATGCGTAAGATTCCTTATGTATGATTATGATCTGAAGAAAGAAAATAATAATTTGAATCAATTCAAAGTTTATTTTTGTGAATTAAAACTAGTTACCTAATTAGTCTAGTTACAAAGCGTATTCTCATAAACATATTTAATAACTTAAACATTACCACGGGTAGTTTTTATGTATTCGCTTATTGCCGCAAACGCACGTAGCATTACACGTTCCATGAGGGCATATGTCAGTTAATTTTATAAGAGAATCACAGTTGGAATAGAAATCTCTTCGGGGGCAAGAGTTGGAGCAAAGTGATTCCGAGATGCAGTCGTCTGGACATTCACCGCACTTCGGACCAGGCTTGTATGGATATTGGGTTATGGTGTCAAAATTACCACTGAAACATAAAGCTCTGATTAATTTATTATATTCTTTGGTCGACAATTTTATTGCAGTAGGTGGTCAATTAATTTTCAGACAAATTATTTTTTTATTTTCTCTAACATTTTGTCAGACAGATTTTGTGATTTTAGTGATTTTGTGACAGATTGTTACACACAATTAATTTAAAGAAGAAAGACAGTGGTGACTACATGTTTAGTGAACTTTCTACTTAGATAGGTACTTATGAGTGTAACATTTCAACCGTATATACAAAAAAAAAAATCTCACCCTGGGCAGTAGTGACATACGTAGTTGTAGAAGTGGCCCCACGGTCCGCCAGGGCAGTGCGCTATTCCGCACCCAATCTTGTGGCTTGTGGCCCAAACCATCTGCGTGTAATGGCCCACTGCCTTCAAATTTCGTACTGGGGCGCCGTATGTAAAGTTCTGGTATTCGAGAAACCAGGTTTTTAGTGCGAAGAACCTGAAGCAAAGTATGGGACGTATAATCACATCAAATAACAATAACCGAGTATTCTCAGAGCTCCTTTTAACCTAAGTTTATAGACATTTTAGTCCTCATGATCTGCGTCACTGATTACCTCAGATCGGTCTTTCCTATTTGAGGTTGCAGTGACCACTTAACATCGGGGAGCTTGCATGCTAGTTTGCAATAAAAATAAAAATCTTACAAAACAAAGGTATATCAAAACAAAAGCGTCGTCAGTTGCGTTACAGCTAACAAGGTTATTACGTGATTAAATCCTGGCTATTACTGTCCAGATACACATCCAATGTCAATCTCACGCTTATCCTTCATCAGATTTTTTTTTTCAAACACAGTTATTAATTAGCTCTATGTTCATTCTTTAAAGGCACAGAAATATTGATGTTCATAAATGGAAGCGACGCAACCTCGTCATCAACACTACCAACATAAATAAATTGTAATCAATAGTACCTATTATATCATGAAGAACTAGAAAGATGTAAATCTGTACATCAGTAGGTATGCATATCGATATAAAAATAAAATACGTACAATAGGTATTCAATATCAATGTTATGCAGAATAGTAGTAATTTAACAATATAGGACATCCACAAGAATATAAAATCAACCTTATCCACTTGTGGCATTTTTAATATCATTTATTCCATGGACCGTGATTCGATACAGTGGCACATAAATAATACCACTAATCTTTTGTGGTTACACTTTTTGTCTATTTAAAGGGCAAGATGTATTTTTAAATGTGTCAGACTGTGAAATCTGTAATTAAGACGTTCACGAACTTGTTATTATGGCCGTAGATGGTTGAACGTGACGTGAAGACATAATACAACAGTTGGATACGGAAATACGCGAATACACAAAAAATTTATACGTTCATATTAAAAAAGGAACCAATACAATTAATTATTCAGCCCATAAGCACTATTTTGAGGCTTCGTATTAAGTTAGTAATTGTGAATTAATATGTGGATAAGCAATCTTAATCTTACCACAGTAAAAACTAACGTAATTCAATTAGGCTTAGGAATTTTAGGTTTCGGAACTTTAGGTTTAGGAAGACTGTTTTATGTGCCAAAAGTCAAAAATTAATTTTTCATACCAAGGTGTCTTCTGTGAAGCTACGAAAAGGTTTTGGCCGCACGCTCCTAAAAGTGGTAGAGTATTCTCTCGTGGATCGTTATGTTGGAGGAAAATACAACGTTCTGCGTAATTCTGGGCCTGTCGCGCTGCGAGTGGATGCCACGACTGGAACAAATACATTTAGGTATGTGATGAAAGATATCTCGTCGATATATCAAAATCACTTCTTGTGTTTCGATTGGGGAGGTGTTGATGCACTATTTGCGGTAGAGATTTATTATAAACTGATGTAAGATTTGAGGAGACGTAGGATTTGTATCGTACCTACATAGTATACCTAGATAAAGGTAACATGAATTGAAATAATTATAATATAACATAACATTAATTATAATATAACAAAAGACATACTTAATTAAGATTATTAATTTATTTATACATTATGTATCTATGTGCACACACAAATATAAAACGAAGAATTAATCAAGCAAGCTAACTCACCATTAGTAACATATTAGACGCAGTTGGGCGAACTTTGGTGCGGAAAAAGTTGTGGTAGAGTACGATTTTTCGCCTAACGACCGCTCTTCGAGTACTAAGCGCGTCGTCCGGAATTCTGTGTGAAGGATAAAGTTCTGGAAAAATGTATACAAAGTTGAATATTATTAACTATGTTTTATGTCAAGGAAACATTGTTTATTATTCTCATATCGATAAGATTGTTAAACGTTAGGCATCTCTACTTATATAGGTACTTTAACGTAATTTTATATTGCTAGATATTGGATTTCTGGCTACCACAGTGGCCTGCAACCATCTTCTGGGTCCATGACCAGACCCTGAACATCATCCCATCACAAATCACTCATCAATCTATCGAGCCCGCAAAAATTGGTGGCATTCCGCCCTATCAAGGCGCACATACCTACTATGGACTTCAAAGAAAGAAGAGGAATGACATATTTACTCGAACCTACATACAAAATTGCAAGTTAAATAAAAGCTTGTAAAAAATTAATACTTACGCCTGTCAGTCCATGATTTTGCACATTGCAGAAGCAAGATGCCGTTTAAAATCATAATAATTTGCATCCATAATACGCGTAAGTAATACATTCTGTAATGAAAAATCATATCAATAACAATCCACCTATTACCCTAACAGAATAGAGGAAAAAAATAAGCAAATTCTCAAAGCTCTATAATTCCCAAAAAGCATGTCAATTTCTACTAAAATTTTATTACTTGATACACTTAGATTATCCGAAATACTCAGATACACTTGATTGCTGTAAATAATAATTAACAGTAAGAAAAAAATCAATTTAAAAATACAATAAAATTTATGTCCATTTTAGCTCCCGAAGCCAAAAAATAGGGTGGTATCAACATAGTTTAAGCCATGCTTATGGAGAGACTTATAATGTTTTTATAGAAATAGGGAAGGATTTATAATTACTTTCACATTTTTATTTGAATTATCTATTTATCGGTATAAAAAAGTTGATGCACTACCTAATAAGTACTGTAGGTAGGTAATCTGCAATCGAGATATTTGCTATTCATGTTGCATTATATTGAACACGGAAAACGGGAAATTCAGGGTCTTTGAAACATTGCTTCCAACAGTTCCAACTTTAATACAATACATACTTAGTGAAGGAAGAACTTTTCTCTGTATCGTTGGATATAATTAGGTATAATAAAAATCCTTTAAACCGGACCGGAATATAAATATGTGAATAAGGTTCTAATTGAAATATTTTGTAATGCAAACAAGTTTTAATATTTCAACTGTTTTTCGTAAACTAAGTAAGTGTTATTTTAAAAAATATCACGTGAATATCGATTTACAAACATCCTCCGAGTTAGGTACCCAATTATTAAGTTGGTAACTTTTTATAGGTATTTCCAAACAAATGCATAAACTTAAATTTTTCCAACCGTCACGCACTATAAAATTAATCATTATTTAAAGTATTAAAGTAGAAAAAGTTCTATTAATAATGCAGATTAATGCACACTTGAACTTACCTATCTTATAAATGGAGCACTATAGGTATCTGTTTTTTAAATAATTATGTTCCTAATTATAGTGATATGCGTATTAATTGCTATTTTTAAGTAGGTAATTACGGAGATAATGTTTATTTAAACAAACATAATAAATAAGTACTTACCTACTCGCTAAAAATTAGCTCAGGTGAAAGCTACGTCAGCTATTTTTGGGTATTCGCATAGAGTACGTAAATTAACACTAAAACTGTTTAATTTGGAATTTATCAATCTTTACCGGCTATAGAGCATTAGTTACTATCAAATTAAAATAGATTTACATGTTCGTAGGTATGCCAAGAAACATCTCACGCTTGCGACGCGACCGTACGAATTGAAATAAATGAGCAAGCGCCTGACCACGCACAGCCTAGCTGCAGTCATCAAATAAAGTAGATATATTATTCGTATGCCACCTATTGTCAAAACAAAAAACGGCGAGCAAGTACTTGGTGTTGGTATGTTATTAAAATTCCTATCTATAAGGTCAATATTTAACTTTATAAGGAAATAGTGTTCCGCCAACTAAATAAAAAGAAATCAGTAAAGTAGTATACCTAAATTGTAATTGTTTCAAGAAATCATAAATGTAAGTAGGTTCCTACTAAGTTGGTAAAGTATATAATATGAAAAAAACTACTTACCTACTAGTTATTATTTTATAAAAAAAAAACAATAAGTATACCTACATCAATTGATTTTTTTTTAGATATAAGTATAGGTAAATGGTAGGACTCGATATTAGTATTATTTTATATTATTAGGTAATAAGGTAGGTATAGCTTCTGAAAATTTTCAAAAATACAGAGCAAATCATCTACAGAGCTTTATTAACATTGTGTACAATCTCACACTAGACCTTTAATTAAAACTGATGTTAACCTAATGTGCGTTACAAATTGACTCCTTGGCGCCTGCTTGGACCGTGAATCGTGATTACATTCAATAACTGAGACGTTAGTTACTAGATACTGTTATTAGGCACACACCTAACAAGTAATGAATTAGTGAGTTTCAAATATCAATTCTTATTAAATGAAAGAAGTGCCTGTGTACGAGTGACTATCTATTGTTTGTAGCCGAAAAGTTACAGAAATCAAGCAAGAGAGTATGTGTCTTGTCTAGAACCACACAACATGGTTTTTAAGGTTTTAGATTGGCCAACTGATGTTAAGTGGTCTTCGCAACCCATAACCATTGATAGGTACCTATAATCTACTGTACCCCCACTTTTAATCATTAGGTATGCGCACAGTGTGACTGCATGTCTGCGAAATTTTTAAAGAAGAAATATTTTGGCGACCTGATTGCTGTAATTATTATTTATTTACTATATTTCTTGCAATGGCTGCCCGTGGCACAGTGAATCCACCTTTTAATCTTGCACCCTACAAACTCTGCTCTTTGACAAATCCCGTATAGGGTGTATTACCAATAGTTATTCAGTTATTACATTATTAGAGTTCTATGACGTTAAAATTATTTCTACTAAAGAACTTAGATACAATAATTTAGGATTCGCAAATTAAAGAACTTGATATTTGATTCGTTTTATTGGAGATAATGGAATCGTCATAACCGTCTTAGTCATAAAAAATAAAGTAAGACCGTCTTATTTATTCATTGGATCAGAAATTAACAAAATCAAACTCTCGGTCCAACTTCAAAGTTAATACTAAAGTTTCGTCAGCGGAATCCCAGTTCGCTTTTGACGTGTCAGGATTAATTCCATGAGGAAGTGATAATTTTAGGTAATACTGAGACGAATTAACAGTGATGCAGACAGAATCAACTGAGAGGTCAATATTCTCCTTTTTATCCCCTGGCATTTTTATCCTGACAACCAAGTTTTCACAGCTAGCCGAAGATGGCGTTTTCGGACCAATCTAGAAAGAAATAGACAGATAACTAGATTAAATAGACATCGGTACAGTAGGCAACATTAAATTGATAGGTAGGTAGGTATATACCTACCTACTTTTAATCCACATTAATTTAATAGCACTTTAATTATAGATCATTCGTCAGTTAATTTTTTATTTCGTCCTCTACAACTACAAAAAGGACAGTCAATCAACAATCTTACTTGAAGAAATACATCCTCTGCAGTTACAGATTGCTGGTAGTTCATCGTGTAAACAGGTGTTTTCCGATCTTGGATACCGGAACCGACTTGACCTAACTTTTCCGCTTCCTCAGCTTCTCGCTGCTCGTATTCCTCAACTGTCTTAGGGGTATCTTTGGATTTCAGTTCCGTTGACTGTATTTTGTGCCGGGTTGATGTTATTTCATAACCTACGGGAATGTAGGTAGGTGCATAATAATGTCTTGTCTACATAATTCACATAAACAATTTTTGTTTGATGTACAAAGCTGCCGTCAATAAAGTTAGTAGGTAAATTAATGAATTAAGTACATAAAAATATGTAAAGGGTTTTTTGTTTCCTTCCATAATGATATACCTACTTACCTGTGGGTGGTAGGTCATCTCCTTGTAGAACTTCAGGCTCTGGTTGTCTTAAAAGCTCTGCAAGCTTCTCCATAGTACCAGCCGTTAACTCCATTTTGTATAAGGTAATTTACTTGGCTATTATTTACCTTATGAACGTTAGACTTAAATAAGTTTTTAGGCTATTAATTATTATAATTTTATGATTATTAAATACGTATTTTTAGGATTTTTTAAATACACTACACAATCTTGTTGCCAAGCAAACAACCATGGATTGTCTGTCTCGGGAGTTTTTAAGCAAACGGCTGACGGCCACGTCATTGGCTTCTAGGCAACCGGCCCTAATATTAGAAGCTGTGATTACAGGCAGACCTACTTATTGTTTATTTAATATTATAAAAAATAACAGATCATTGTGAATGATTTTTCAAAACTTACTTCCTATATTTGATTTAACATGGTTTGTTATGAACATAATAAGTGCTACACATACCTATAATTTTGATATGATCTAACATCAAACAAATAAAATTCTAAATAAGTTTTATTAATAAACAAGTAATGAAGGATATATTTATTATTAAAAAAGTATGTAGTTCTACTTTCTTGACTGCAAATTTTATGCAAAGCACTTACATCAAGATAAAAGGGAAATACCACAGATGTAACAAAATAAAACATTTGTATTCAAGGCATATTATATTATACTTTTATTTCAAAGCGAATCTTCTACGTGACAAACAAAAGAGAAATAAAATTGTTAGTGGTATAAATAATATTTAAGGGAAGCCATCATCATCTTCTTCAGCCATTTCCTTGGCTAGCTCAAGGTCCTGTTGTTCTCTCTCCCTACGTTCTTCAGCACTCTCCAACTCCTTGCCATATGATTTTGGTGGATATCTCATTGCCTTCACACTTTGATTATGAAGCTCCAGACAGAATGATATGCGCTGATGGAAAGCTAACTGAGGTTCCCTAGTGCAGTAAATATCAGAACTCTCTTTGTTGCTCATGTATCCCTTTTCTGGATCAATAGTAGCTTCAATCACTCCATCACGAATGGCTTTCGCAACAATAAACTCAGCATCTTCAGCAGAATCTAAGCCTAACTTCCTGGCAATATCCTTGGGAGATATACGGGAATAAGATAGCCCAATGGATCGAATGGCTGTCTTTATTACATTCTGCCTGAGACGCAGTATTAGTGTGAATGTATGGTCAGTCCTGAACTGAGGACCAAAATTCTCTAACACTTCACCAAACCGCTGCAAATTACCAAGTCTCACAGCTTGCGTTAGTTGGAAATACGGCGCCAGTGCCTTTCTCAGCTGAGCCTGTCTAAATATAGCACGCTCAGGGATGTCACCCAGCAAAAGTTCTACAACAATAGCTAATTTCTGTACTGTCTGACGGAATCCAACTGCAGCGGTCTGGGGGGCCTTTCGTAGAGCTTGGACCAAATGTTTATGGGCATCACTGTATTCAAGCCTTGCAGCTTTTATTCTACCCAAGTAGTATAAAAATCTTGCCCACTCATTGTTACTTGCGTTTTCTGGGAAAACTGATTTACTAACCAACTTGTCTGCTTGATCATACAAGGAATAATGTAAATAGTTACGAAGGAGACAATTGATCAAAACAGCCTGGCCTTCAAAGTCATTGCGAAGGGTTGAGGTTCGCAAACGGGCGTGTAAGAGCCCCCTTATGAGGTCTAACTTGTTAGTCAACTCAAAGACTCTGGAGTGATAGAAATAACACTTTGAACCGATCAAGTCTAGCGTTCTGCGGTTCTGTGCAGTAATTTTATTCATGAGCTGCTGGGAGCACTCAGTCGCCTCTTCGAGTTTATTTGTATCTAATAATCGTAGTAAGACCAATAGGTGAATGTAAACATCGACTTCGGGTACAGGGGTCTTGGGAGCGCTGCGCGAGCGAGGGGCTTCGATTTCAACTGCGCCAGGCAGAGGGTTCTCTACCAAAGCCAGTATTGTCTCTTTATCCGCGGTCGCTGGATAAAGTTGATTAATAATAGCGCGAAGAACGTTGCCATTGAGTCTTCTTCGAGTGTTCGGGAGGGATCTGAGAACTCGCATTGCAAATCTGGGCTCCTTCGAGGTAACCGCTTTATCGATCTGCCTTACATGCTCCCGCAAATCTTGAACAGTTACCACATCGGCGTCCTTTTTTACTTCCGTCGTTTCAACGTCACTGGCTGCTGCTGGACTGTCCACGCTTTTCATTTCAACATCTTGTACTGTTTGAGACATTTTGTAATGATTTTAGTGGAAAAAAATAATCTTCTTTCTTGTTAATTAACTTAGTAAAGATGTAAACTAAACACTACCGATTCCAAATCATTTCCAAACGAAACGTCAAAAATGTGCCGAGTAACCAACCATATACTAGGCATGGGGCGATATGAAATAGAATTATCGTAGGATCGATGTTTTTTGGTATAAATAAAATCGAGTTTTATAATAAAAATCGTTTCTAACATAAAATTCATATTAAAAAAAATAAATCCTTTTTTGGAACAATTTATCATCGTCTTTATTTTATTTTAATTATTATAATAAATTCAGTATCGACAACTATTTTTTATTGTTGTGTCGAACCTTAAGCGAATATGTAAGCGGGCTATAATAAAATTATTTTCTAGCAAATTGTCTTTCTTTTAGGTTCTGAGTGACGTAAAATAATGTAATTGCCATTACAAAAAACAAATATTTCCAGCAATTTTAAACGTAAAATACATTCTATGTAGTCTGTGCGTACATGAAATCTCTATGCACCTTTCAGGCAGCTGGCAGCTTAGATAATTTATTTATAAGGCTGACAGAGCTGCACAAAATTGTATATATGGGGAAATTGGGGAACACCATGTGAGTAGTATTATTTTAATTACCACATTAGTTTTTATAATGTGAAAGATGGGCTTTCACAAAACAAAAGTGTTTACAATTTATAGATTCGTTTATGGTTTACAAACAGTATTTTGCCACTGTCTTCCTACTCCATAGACTATAGACAAGACAAAACTACTACTACTACTAGCATTGCTCGTAACCACTAAACTGTATGAGTATTAGAGATAAAAAGCATTCTAAAGTTTAATTACTAATGTTACTATTGAAATTATTTGGATTACCATCTTCCAACTGTCACAAGAGTACTGTGTGCCAAAAATCGTAAGCTACGGAGGCGCTGCAGCTGCAGGGGACCGGTTGACTCTTTTCATAAAATTTCAATGTGTTCTGGAAATGGTTTGCAAAGAGGACGTGGTATCATGGTTTAAAGATTTGGAAAGCTATAAACGCATAGACGCAATGTGTACTTTGTTAAACATGTGCTTGCCATTCGAACTACGTTTTATTGGCACGTACCTGGAGGAGCTCGGTAAGCGAGACTTCCAGGAGTTCCGCGGTGCCGAGCTCAGAGCCAACAACCCGACAGACCTGGCTGCTGACATCGGAGGGGCGAACACAGATCCGAGGACGCGACGGAAAATGGCCCTATATGTGTCTCTTTTGCGCTCGTGCAACTTTGCCTGTGCTACCACTTTGTACAATGCTATGGTCAGCTTGGAGCAGAGTGGGTTGCTTAAGGGCTTGTATGGCGACCTACTGGAGGAGATTCTCTTATTGTACACAATGGCCTTACATCACCCCGCTTTTACATTTGATCAGAAGTCAAATTTTGGTGAAATATTAGAAAAATTAAAACTTGAAGAGCAGAGGATACATTACCACGAACAGCAAGAGCATTTGAACCTGGCACCAGTGAGTGGATGTCATACTCAGTCTAACATCACCCCCAACATGTCTGTTCCACCTCCTAATATGTCGAGCTTGGGACCACCACCTGGTATTGTGTTTGTTAAGACAGCAGGGGTACAGGTTAGTGTCATTCTCACTGCATTGTCACATTGTATGTAATCTGTTTTGATCACAAAATATTAAAAAAATAACTGCATGCATTGTGAAAGTTTGCTTGTTACATTATCTGTTTGGTTTTCTAATAGTTTATTATTCATTATGTACATAATGCTCTTGAATTTTTGATTAATATTTATAGAATAAAATAAGTAATATATTTATGGAATGTATCTTATTTCTACATGCATTGATTCTTATTATTCATGAAATTTGATAAAATATATAATACTTGTCTTTGTATTTTGGGCCTGTGTGTTGTAATAACAAATTTTAATTTGCAAGAAAAAACATAATACAAAAATTATGAGCAAAACATATATTTATTCTACAATGTATGGTGTTGGCTTCAACCCTTTTAATGTCCCACTGTTGGGCACGAGTCTCTTCCCATAACCGGGGAAGGCCTGGAGCATACTCCACCACGCTGCTCCAATGCGGATTGGTGGAGATACAGGTCAGTGGCCAACCCGTGTCGGATGTTGTCTAACCGCCCAGAGGGCCTCAGACCAGGTTTAACGACTGTTATCTGTCGATAACAGCCGGGACCGACGGCTTAACGTGCCCTCCGAAGCACGGAAATGCGCATGAAATTTGGCATTAGCGGTCACCCATCCGAGTACCGGCCGCGCCCGACGTTGCTTAACAATGTGATCGCTTGCGATTCACACTACCAGC
>DWQK01002918.1:0-12313 GCA_018231225.1 Noctuana stator | reverse complement strand
ACGAACGGAAGCGCGCATGCAATTTGCAACTAGCGGTCACCCATCCGAGTACCGACCGCGCCCGACGTTGCTTAACAGCGAGATTACGATCCACACTACCAGCGGGGCTAGGCGCGCTTCACTTTCATTACTTTAGGATAATATTAGTATGTCAGAAACAAAGAGGCGAGCAGTAGTTAGGGAGTATAATAGGTACCTACATCAAAAATTCAGAACCACATATATTATGCGGTAATAAATCTTAAACATAAACGGCCCCCTACAGAGGCGACGTTCGGAGAAAATATCGTACCCACTACTAGAAGGTTTAATGGTAAAGTTTTGAGAGTATTATAGGTCAACTTAGGTCACTCTGAACTAGTAGCGACTACATTTAAGGGTAATTTAGTAATTTAGAGAGAGAATTGAATGTGGCACTCATTTCTGGATTCTGTCTTTTCAGTCTTTCAGATAAAGGAGCAGCGTAGAACATACGGAACCACGTTGCATTGTGTGAGTTTGTGGAGATTCAGAATAGAATTTATGGCGTTTGTTTAGATTATTTCATAAATACTTTGAAGTTTAGTTAGTGATAAAACCCAAAAATAACGATTTACCTTCTTACCTATTTACCTTTATTCCTAAGACCTAAAAACTAAGGAAGTAACCAACATTACTTTAATATTATATTTCTAATCTCATTAACCGTAAATAATCATTTCGTATTAGTTAAATCACGTATCTAATATTTTTTTTAGGAGCTGTGCACTCCTACTTATAATCCCTTTATAATTAATCCACGACCATTTTAAAGGTTGTTTAGTAGAGATTGCAAAGAAGATATACGAGTAGCAATTATAATGATAGAACCGCCTTATGTACATTTCTTTGTTCTCATTTTGTGTTATTTTTATTTTTCGGTGTACGATAAAAATGATACAAAATCATTTAGATGATGTTGTAAATATTTGGTGACAAACATTAGGATCTTCGTCACAGTCACAGGTCACAATCAAATACACGTTATTTGACTACAAATAGATCGGACAATACCGCATATCTACACGTTTGCTTATGACACAGTATGTAAATGGGACTCGGTAAATACATTATAGTGAATGTATGAATTGAATTTTATATGCAGATCTACGGATGGGCGTTGCTATCTATCAACGACTCGTGTTCAGTGATGTTGAAACAATTGGTTTGACGAGACTCGTCTATACTAGCTGCTAAATGTATGCTAGCAGTGACAAAGTTTTTAGGCCTCTATCGATCTCTTATCTTTGATTACGATTCCATGATCTCAATTCAATGTTAAGGGGTAGAAAAATCTAGCAAACACATGGTTTTGTACACTGAAGATGAAAAAAGTAAAGTCAAATTCAAAACATTTTTATTCATCATAAGGTACACGTACCTATACATGTGTATGAACGTCAAATAATACGGTGCATCGGCTTTAGGCGACCTTTTGGCTAAGGTAGACCGGGAGAAATAAGCCATTAAACATTATTTAAGAGCAAAATTAAGTTTTATACTGTTTTTCCCAGAATGGTCGGCAACCTCAGTGTTTACGGATATTGTCATTTATTTCAACAGTTAATGATAACAATTTTTTAAACTACTTTATGGTTTAATTTTAATCTATACCGATTTACGATTTACGCGATAAAATAGAAAAATATACCTCAAAACTTATCACAACAAAATAAAAGTCCACTTCAAGTTAACAAAACAATTTTCAGTACCATTGTTTTTAATACAAGACAACCCTCACATTATAAGAGGGCTGAAAGGACCCATGCAAACAATACCGCACATTATAATAATTAACTACGGACCCTAACCAATGAAAGACCAATAGAGCTTTATTATTTTCCAAGAGCAGCTGTCACTGAATCGTTGCAAATGGACCGTGGGGTCCGAATCACCCCGTAGCTAATAAGACATGAAACACACATTTGGAGATATTGGTGGGGTCGAAACTATTTATATATAGCACTCCAAAACTACGAAGTAATAGTTATTACTTATGTACATTTATTTATTACCGTTTTAAAAAAATTTAAGACCAAAAAAAACGATGATACGACCATTCGTCGGATTAACTTTGTATTTCATTTCAAAAATGTCAAAGACGATGTGTGGTCACATCTTCGCAACTTGATGTACGCACGTAAAAGGTTATACTTTATTGACATAATTAACAAGAACAAAGTACAACATCTAACTATCTAAACTACATAGTTTTGCAAACTTAAAAAAATTACGACACTTTTTATGTGAATAGTCAAAAGACAAAAGTCATAAGTGCTATAAACTCCACTATTTCGCGATGCGCAATGAACAATGAGACACTTTTATTTATTATACATTCAATTTAAAAAGAGAACAAAATTTAACTGTTAAAACGTAAAAAGTCGTGAATTGTGCAATTAGCATGAAAAAGCGTTTAAAAATTTTTATCTTACGCACATTGGAATAAAGTTGAAAATGCGTTTTTCACCATTGTTACTGATCATTCACGAGAACGACATTAATTCGAGATCAAGTTAATTTTATTACTTTCCACGTAGTCTGGAGCCCACTTATATATATTGCCATCGTCATATCGAAGCCTCTGAAATGCAAACTGGCCGACTCATTGGCTCGACAAATTAATATCGGATTCTTTCCTTTTCCGAGTAGTGTTCAGGAGCATTATTATCTAGGAGCAATGTTATCTAGAATAACTAAGTTTACGAACTGTTATTCAGTATGGCGGTATTCATCCATCGATTGATCAGTCTGTTCTTCAACGGCTCTCTATTTATCTTTTTTAAGTTCGTCAGTCTATCCTGTCGAAGGACCATTTTACCTGCAGGTGATGTCGCCTTTAGAAGATCGTGCTTTCACAACAGTGTTTAACGTTAATGCGCTACACATTTTTATTCGGTGAATATCTGAAACTTTCTTTAAAATTAGGCAACTTTCCGACTTTGTATTAGTTCCTGCGTCTTATGTTCATTCGAATATGGAAAAACAAATCATAGGGACATGGCTGTAGATGTATAGATTTTATAGTAAACATTTTTTTTGCCTTATATAATTATCGAAACTATGTTTCTATGAATAAACGATGACCACGTTTTCTTTTAACTAACATAAAAAATCTCAGGCAATTAACGACACTAAATCTTCAGGTATTGAATGCCCATAGAACAGGCTAACAAAGGGCTAAACAAAGCCCTTATCTGGCCTTTGAGGAACGTAAATACCTCCAACATTCACAGCCGTTTTGGGCTAAGTCAAGTCCGAGAAAATTAGGAGGAGCTTTAATTGGAATATTATGTGAGCAAGGGACCCAAGTACGTCCGTTTCCATTCGTTTGTCCAGAGAGCATTTGAGTGTTAAGCACAAGGGGTTGCTTGATCCGCCATTTATCGCGGGGCTTTTTGCTCTGATTTGTGAGATGGCAGATAAGCTTAGAGCGTTACGGTTCCAATTTATTGTCTCTCTCACTCCCAAAAACAGAGGAATGAAACATGTTCCACTAACTGTTCTGGGGGCTTAGTACAAGTTTTGACAGTTTAGAAAAACGTAATCGAGTTAAATACCGTGCTATTAATTACATTGCCACCCTCGTACTGCGAAAAGTTGCATTTGAATAGAAAATAAGCAATAAATACTTTTTAGGGAGCCCTGATGTAGATTCCTGGACAACGATTGAAAGGTGAAATTGTTTGGCGAATTCTTTCATCAACTACGGCGCTTTGAGGCATTCGTACCATGAAACATGTTCGTTTCGAAATCGTGTCCGACTCTGACATTTCGTTTACCTTTAACCCTACCACGAAGTTGCGCGAACGAACTAAGTGATATCACTTAGTTCATTCGGGCTATCATTTCGAATATTGCCATTATTGATTGCTGGTGCGTTGATGAGTAAGCAAAACAAGAATCGTTAATGTCTTTTAAAACTAACCTTCTAGAAGCTAAAAACTTGTCAGCCCTGCTGTGGGAGTCAACACCGAGTAAATTAGGACGAGCTTTAATTTGAAAATTATCTGAGAGGAAGGGACAAGTGTGCCCGCCGTCATTTGTGTGTCCGTGGAGAGTATTAGAGTGTTAAGCAAGGGTATGTTGATCCGTCATTTATTACCGAGGTTTTTGCAAGCTCTGATTCACACGATAGCAGATAAGCTACACGCGTTACGGCTTAAATTTTATCTCTAAACTAATTTATGCCGTTTTTGTCTTAGTTCATAGACAGGTTTTTGGGAACTATTGTCATGAGTATGTTCTTCATCACAATATTCTGATTTCGTTTGCAGTTAAAATAAATCGAGGATTTAAAGAAAATGTGAAACAATGGGTTACCTAAACACAAGTAATTCGTATTTTACTTCACTCCTGATGAACAAAGTATTTTTAAACATCAACTGACATGTTTCAACTGACGAATTATTTAGGTATACTTAAATTGACGTATTCCAAAAGTCTCTGGCCATTCTTGAAAATTAAGAACTATATATATTCCAAATGACGCCTAATAATTTTCTACTGAAACTGACGGACATAATTATTTAGATCATTTTTTAAATTTCATACTGACGTATTCCAAAAAAAGGGACAAGGTTCTTTTAAAAGTAAACCGCCGTATTCCAAATTTAAACGAAGGTGACTTAACAGGGTGTCCCAATTACGTACTTTAAACGATAACGTCACATCCATGCCGTGACGTTATTCTTTTTAACGTTGTGATATCGCTGAATTGTGCTTCGCTATCTCGCCACCATAAATATTTAAATGTTTTGTCATTTGATACTATATTTAGATTGTAAAGGATTTGGTGGTTCCAGCATTGTTTTGTTTCTAAACATGCGTTAGTGCTCAGTGATCATTCAACTCTGCTATTGAAAAAATATCCGTAAATATAATAATATATGTAACCATAAATATAATAATATAACCATAGATACAAAATGTGGTAGAACTGGTACAGTTCGCTCGAGAAGGCACCACCGCTGTCCTATTACACAGTCGTTAAGCCAGCATTGTAGTATGTGTACTGTGTGTTGGAGTGTACTTAAGGCGATAATCTCAGCCCATGTTATAACCGAAGAGATATTGTTGAATGAAACTATGCATAAAAACCTTAGCAAAACATGTTTGGCATGTAGTTCATGATATAAAGTCAATTTGGCGTACGCGGAGATATATCCATCCAATATCTTTTCCACATCTGACGAAACCGTAGTTCTGCATCAATTTTTCTAATGAAATCCTCTATCGGACGGGGCTCAATACGTTGCGTTATTTGCAAGTACTTCATTAGTCTTGTTTGTGGCAAGAAATATAATAAAAACATAGCTTTTGGCTCTGGTACCTTTATATAGCATAATTAGTTAAGCTGATTTGTTTCTCTTAGGTTTTAGATACTTTTCTATTAAACACTTACCCGTATCTCCACTAATCAGCATTGGAGCAGCGTGGTGCAGTATGTTTCAGACCTTCCCTTGGTTATGGGGAAAGACCCGTGTCCAGCAGTGGAACATAAAAAAAGGTGCGCTAATCTAGCAAACATACCTACTCAGATAACAATAAACTAATAAGTTCGGTTAACTCAACTCCAATAAAGTCATGAGTGTACATACATATTTCAAATTTGTATCCACTTCGTAAAAGCATCGTACTACAATCGGTGACTCCCTGGGGATCGAACCCTCGACCATGCTTACAAAGCGTGTCGACGCTTTCACAATACGCAAATATGTATTGCATTTGCTTTTGATACTGTTTACAGAAGCATAAATCAAGACTCTCACTTAGGGATACAAGCTACTAGTAATAAAATATTTTACCTACAGTTTGGAAATTTAAATTAGACACTACAAGAAATCAGAAATATGAAGATAATTTGTACATAACTTGTTCATTTCTAACTATTCACCCTTAAATTGCAATAGGTACATATATAATACTTAGAGTATACCTATGTGTCGAGTACCTACCGCAATCATCCCCAAGGATCGAACCCTCAATCTCACGGTAGCAGACTCAAATATTTGCTGAACTTGTCTTCTCCGATAAACAATGGGACTTATAAACCATTGTAGCTGTGTTTACACATCTCGGCTTTGTTAGTTTTAAATTATACGCCAATATTGTAAATTGTAACAATGCATCGAGATCTGGTATTTACTATGGAAACACCTACAGTTTATCATTGAGGAAATTTTATTAATCAGCAAAATTATATACAGGGAATAAGTTAATCATTAAATTACAAAGGGTATTTCCTTAAACAATTCATTTAAGGAATCGCGAAATACCTACACTTTTTAAATACAGAAATCTCATTTATCTAGTAAAAATTAAGTATTCAATATTCATTAAGATCAGTCCAATGAGCCAAAATAAGGTATTTCTGCTGTGATTTAGCAAGAAGTTGGGTATTCTGCTAATATTCTTTTTGTAATGCCCTTAAAGCGACAATTGATTTTCATCTTTTGGAAGAGCTGATAGATTTCTAACGGCTCAATAAATGTTATTGATTTATATCTACGAACAATGTCGATTAAATTATATTAAATTAATAATTATATATTAAATTATAGATAAAAAAGTTAAACTTATAATACCCCTCTTTTTGAGTCAGGATTTAAGGACTACCTTCGCAATGTCTATAAGCACATAATCACAAAAACCATCATTCCACATTCAAACTCATTTCTTTTAATTGACCTCTAAAATCTCAAGACATAATCAAACAGACCCCTGCCACCCGAAGTCCTGACCTGTGAAAACTTAACCCAATTTCTTACCGCAACTAACCCAATTCCTTGGAAAATATTCCCGAGCGTTCAACACTTTTAAGTTTGATCTAGATTCAGCCGTTAGAAAAACTACGTCACCTGCTAATGCTATTGATAAACTGAAGAATGAAGAAAATAAACGAAGAAGGAGAAGATAAACCGAAGAAACAAGGCAAAAGAAACAGATAGAAAAATAAAACAGATCTTAAAACTTAATCGTATGGACAAGTTTTGTCCGAACTGGTCTGATTCGTGTTGATCACTACGGGTTAGTGCTCCGATCTGCAATGGAGTACAGGCGTTCTCAGTTAAGGCCAGAGACCCCTACCCAGCGAAGACAAGACAAGGTCAAGAGTAACTCGCTCAATAAAACATAAAACGGCAAGTGGCAAACCGTTTGAATATTAAAAATATCGACTCCATACTTCGTCCAAACAGAATAACGGACGCAATTTAATTTGAATCGAGATTGTTATCAGAAGTATGAATTTTGTAGTGTTTATTTTATAACTGTGTTTGCAAAGGGCAATAAGGGCCCGTGGCTCGTGTTTGTTCAGTAAACCGACAAATGTTAAATCGAAGGGACTCTGCAATAACATTTTTCATGGGGTGAAAGGTATTTAGGTATCGCCCCGAAATTTAGCACCAGATTCATTTACGTTATTTATAGCTTTGGGGCTGTTTTATTAATGTATCGGCTGTGTGTGATGATTTGTTTAAGATTTTTTATTGGACGCAATAAATTTGGATGCTGGCTTACTATGACGGGGCAATTGTTGCTTTTCAATATTATGATCTTAATACAATATGTACCTAATTGTTGAGCATTAAGTTACAATAGTGTTACTATGTGTTGTGATAAAAACAGAGCTAGTTAACTATCTAGGTAAGTACTGTAATGTATGCGATTTTTGCAAGCATAGGCACCGAAACATTTCTCTAACATAAAGAAAGTAATTAATATCATCGTGGGAGTCAGTCAGTGGTAGTTACTAGTTTTAATTCAAAATGTAGTTTCCTATTAAGAACTCATGTTATCATAAGAAGACATTTATGGTCATCAATTTCCATTAAGAGATGGCAACATCAATCACACCACAATCATACCACTAGAAAAAAAAATTTGAATTAAGAATGTAATTATTACAAGAAATGTAAATTACATTTAAAGAACTAGAGGAAATATTTTTGCAGTATTTGAATTGTCACAAAAAACGAACAAAGACTTTCTCTTTTGTCGACTGACTATTGCAGTAAAAATAATATAATGTATTTATACTTAGTATTTCAATTGTTTTTTTTTTGAGCGGTCTTTGTAACAAAGTAACTATCTACTAATTTTCTTTTTTCTGCTGGAAGAAATTTCTTACGGAAATAAATCTTTTATTTTGTAACTGTCTCTCTGTTTTGTGACTGTCTCATGTATTGTAGATAAATGTATGTGGATACAAGGAAATTAAATGAATAAACAAATTAAGCTATCGTAAATCACAAACGCTAACTAACTCAAATAAACGTGAATTTATGTATTAGTTGAAACTTTTCAATATAAAAGGAGAAGAAACTAGATGTCAAACGCGCAATATGACGAGACACAAAGCACTGCGCTGCGTTCGATAACGTTCGTTTCACAGGGATCATAATGGCACTTGGACCCATTACGTACCAACCTACGGTATGTATGGTATGATACTGGTAATAAAACGTAACGGTTTACGATCGAGTTAATAATAATAAAATAATTGTACCAATAACGATAGCACTTGGACTATTTCCAATATTATCAATGGCGGGAGTTTAATTGCATAGTGATAAGCATGGATACTCAAGTTTGTTTTAAAATGGATACTGCTTCGGTTTATTTGTTCTTGTTTTAAGAAGTAATGCTTTTTATTTTAACATCTACTGAACCTAAGCCGGATATTGTGCGAAAAACTGTATTTCTGTAGCCGTGGGGGACTCAGAAGTGGTAAAAAAATAGTTAGTTGGTTATAAATGATTTAAAGTATAAAAAATAATAAGTTAGTTTTTTGACGTTTATGATTATAAACATAAATAAACATTTGTGTAAATAATTGTTTAAATTAGTAAACCTATAGTTTTTCGACGATCGCGAACTATCGCGGTATTGATCCCCGTTCCAACGCGAAACAATTGAGAAGCCACTGATAGTACAATAGCACACAAGGGGACCGTTATGTCAATCCCATACATTTTATGACAATTCGTTAGTGTTAAACAAAAAGAAAGACGTCTTAGCTGGCCCTTTTAGGTTTATATTGTTTCGAAATGTATTTGGTTGTAAGCTTGGCAGATAAAAAACAGAAGTTAAAAAATTCCTTGGTTCCTTGTGGAGACACTCTGTTGAGTGAAATAAGATCGAACAAGTGACAAAATATTCGATCTTAAAATATGAGGACCTAAACTCCTGTTGTAAACTTAGCAGATAAAAAACAGAAGTAAAAAAATCCTTGGTGCCTTGTGGAGACACTCTGTTGAGTGAAAGAAGATCGAACACGTGACAAATTATTCGATCATAAAATATGAGGACCTTTCTATGAAATTAGACGCCGAATATGTGCATTTGATTAAAGAACTTTCACGTCTTACAAGAATGAACAACGAAATCTTACTGCTAGCGACAGCTCTTTGCAAAGAACACTTGCGTTAATGGAATTTGCTAAATTCTCATTTGCCGCCTGCTCTTAACGTTAAACGATTAAAGGGTGTGTAATGATAACTTTTTGTTGATGATTTACATATAATTTTCATTCATTACCACTTTAATATGGTTCTAATAAACATAGTTCGTCTGGTGGATACCAAAGCTTAAGATCTGTGGTAGACATGATCAGAAATATATTGTTATAAGTTATATCTTTATTTAAGATTCTTATGTACATTCGTGATTTAAGTTATATTAAATGAAAAATTTATTCGGAAACAATTTATAACTAAAAAAAAGGCATTATATCAAAACCTACTCTTCGTCAGACAAACAGTTTGTCACAGATTAAATTTGCTAATAGGGTGAATTAATTGGCATTTAAGGGAAGGATTATAACTCAACCCTTACCTTTAGTGAGCCTAATTATTTACGTAATTACCCCGTTCCCGGAGTCCGGTTCCGCTCAAACCAGTATCAGATTAAATGGGTTTAACTATGTTATTATCAGCTAGAGTTTTATGCCTAATTTCGTAGCAGTTTATACGAAGCCTTACGTCAAAAGCAAGTTTATTTACATAGTTGAAGGTAGGTATATTAAATGAAGTGAATATATCTAGATCTATTCAAATGAATAAATCTATCTAGTACATTTATCTTATAATTCTTTGTTTCATTTTAAATTTTGTTAGTGTACTTTAGTAGTTAAATAAATTAATACCTATATTGAATGCTCAATACTATGGATATAGTAGCCGCCACGTCACACCCTGTGGCAGGCTGGTAGAAAAAATCCAGCGGAAGAACACCCACAGCATTGTTTATAAAACCAATATCGAAAAAGAAACCTCATTAGAAGAAAGATAAATATAGTAAAATTGACAATACAAATAGAACTAAAGCACCGTGTAAGTACTTCCTTTAATTTATTATGCAATATGTCTGTATTTTAATATGTTAACTTGGAATTTAAATAAAATTAAAAATCAGTGTACACTCAAACGTTAATAATAAAGCAAGTTTAACATCAAAATTTTACGTCATAAACAACACGAACTTTCCGTCCCTCTGACAACAAAAAACAATGCAACCTTCTACTCAACATCCGGTCTTTGAGTTGACAAAATTCAATTTACATTCAAAATTCAAATTCTGCCTATCAATCGTAAATATTGTTAAAGATGAAGAACGGAAATAATTCCAATTCGTTTCCTTTCGTTGAGGAATATTAAATTCGTTTAATAAACGCTATTGCAACTGTATTTCTCGGTCCCCCAAGTAAATTCATTTCGGAAAACGCATTAGGATCCTCAATAATGGAGAGGGCAGACCTCCCTTGATTAGATCTAATCAAACAGTTGCTGTTATGTAGTATATATAAAACCCTATTTGATGCACCCCTCATAAATAAAACAAAGCGAGGGAAGTACGAATTAAAACAAATGACGAATTATGTAATTATAATAGAATAAAATATATAAGATTTAAGAGAACATGAACAGAGAAAGTTAATAATTATAATAGAAGAAAGAAAATGGTTGCGTAAATATATTTTTACGGGTAAAGTTGTCTATATTTGGATAAATTCGATTCGTCAACATAGTTATTTCTTTCCAAAGCAATAATGCTTTTGAATGGATACAGAAATGTTTGTAAATAAGCAGAAAAATCATAGATTGTTCTTTTTTTATTGGTTACGTACAGAATCCAAGCCATCAAGTCAAATTCGATGTTGATCACAGAATTAAAATAACTCGCGAAACGGTAAGAAGGCGAACGAGCGTGGCAGACGGGACGGGGGCGTAGAGAGTCACAATGCGGCAGGAAACCGTAAATAGTTACTTAATTACGAAGTTAACATAGGCTAGTTTAACATTAAACTACTTAAACTTAATGTGATAGTTCGCTTGTAATATAAAACTTCGGCTCGACACATGGCACCTCCACTGACCTCGATCCTTTAGATAGGGCTAATAATAATTTTATAGGACTCACAGCTACGGACATTTCATCCCGACAAATGCATTAGACGCCATTTGCAATTTCAAGCTTTAGATTAAGCAATCTGCTCCCCGAAGACAATTTCGTTTCCAGCGTCGTTTGCGATATAAATGGAGTTGACCTTAGATCTAAGATAATGTTCGGCTTACAATAAAAACCAAGTTTTCAATATTCGCTGACTACTACCAACTTTTATTTCGTTTCCATTCAGACTTATCTGATCGTGAAAAGACAATGTTACACCTATTGATTTTTCTAAATCCATACCGCTACTGTTTGCTACATCTAGGTTTACGAACATACTTTTTAATTTAGAAACATTAATAAATCTGCATGATATTGTTAACATAAACATTTCACAAAAATTTCAACATATGCATCATGTATAAGAGCCGAAATAATTAAATAATCTATTACGAAGTAACTAAAAATATTTCTAGTTACCTATACGTTGCCAGCATTCTTGTTATATCAGTCCTGGAAATGGCTCTCATTGCAGTCACGTAGTAACAAAAGTGTGCTGAGCTCAGTGAAGCCATCTTAGCAGTCACTCTCGGGACTGCAGATATTTTTATTTAATGTACCTACCCCGTATATTCAATATACTAGTTTAAACTAATAAAATATCATAAAAAATATCAAACAATGCACTGACTTGCATACATTTATTTTCCTTTAAACCCCCTTCAAATTACATACAATATCAAAATCTCTATAAATCTCCTAACTTTACTAAACTTTACTAAGTTAGGAGATTTGTATCGGGACAATACAGTATGGTATAGTAATAAATTCTAACACAATTCCTCGAAATCACGTAGTGTCTTAACGTACTGAAAGTAAACTTCGTGGATTCTCGTCGTCACAA
>DWQK01002917.1:0-12313 GCA_018231225.1 Noctuana stator | reverse complement strand
TGCTGGACATAGGCCTCCCCTAAGTGGCGCCACTCCGCCCGGTCCTGTGCCCTGTGGATCCAGCGGTTTCCCGCTATGTATCCCGCTCGTATAATTAATTTAAAAAAACTGAAGCGTTGTCGTCCTAAGCACGAGAAAGGTATATTTAAAGGTATTATTTTACTTTATGCACTATAGGTAAATATGGAGACAATATTGGCTACAATAACATTAGTTACATGTCAAAGTGAATGTGGTTAGCAAACGTTAAACAATATGTTGCCAAACTTTTAGTACCTGCGCGGAGTATGGGTAAATTATATATGTACATATATTTACAAAATACTGTATTTTTTCCTGTATTTTGTAAAACGTGAAATCTTAAGTGAGAAATTATTTGTGGAATGCATAGTTTTTTTTACAATAACACTAAAGATTTTTCGAGAGGAGAATCATAAGATTACTATCGATCGAGCCATGATAAAATTTCCTGTACAAATATCAATACAGCCAGTCCAATTATTACCAGTACCTATTACTATTTGTCATTTCTGGCAAGTATCTCAATGATGAGTGTTACGTAACGCAACAAGTAACGAGCAGTAACTAGGAAGATGATTGATGTTACCCAAGATGGTAGTAGGTAGGCTCTTTGGCACACTTTTTCTGCTTCATTTGCACGGTTAAGTATCGTAGCAGTTACGGGTATTATTAAGAGGATTGAATTGACAAACGATGTTACTTATGACTTATACTTCGGAAGAAACTGATAGGTACTATAATTTTTTTCATAATATCTAAGAATATAGCGAGTGTAAGACTGAAGGTTGAATAGGTGAATTTATACATCGCGAGACAGTTAATCATGCATACAACCATGGTCATAGTATTTCCAAGGCAGTCAGTAGAAACAAACCATCTCTTGAAGACTGTGAGTTTTAGTATTGCACTTTCGAAAATTCAATAATAACTAAGTATTATAGATAAACAATTTCAAAACATTTTACGTTAGCAAAAAAGCGAACGGTCACGCTTGGCCTTGGACAACATTTCGCACTGAAAGGGTATGCTCATTAGGAAAGTCAAAACAACCCGTCAACAATTTGAAATAATAAATCTTCAAATAACAAGCATTATGCTATTGACTCTGTCATAGTATTGATCATCGACTCTTTAAAAGCTGACATTATTTTTATGCTAGAAGCAAACTTAGCAAACCTCACACCTATTATAATTCATGATGTATGGACTTAGCGCATGAATAGATACGTTTAAGAATGGTGTTGACACTAGTAGCTGTTTAAAACAATTAAGTACCTACCTACTGCATGCTCAGTATGACTTCCACAGTTAATGGACTACGAAGCTCTAAAACAAAGACTGTTTTGAAAAAACTAACTACATAACTGTAGTTGACTAATCATTGACGACTGAAGAGTTAAAATAAACAATTTACCCGTTGTAAATTAATTGTTGCGATTTTAAATGTAAATTTGCCAAGCTTATGACTGTTTTTCTTCAGTCTACCAAGTTATAATCCGAAAATTAAATATTTATTATTAATTAATCTTAAAAAGGGTTTTTTATTAAAATACAACACCTGTCTACCTATAAACCGCGTATGTCAGTTCTTACGTACAAGACTATGGGTCATAAAATCAGACTCGACAAAACCAAAAAAAAATAGGACTTGTTTCAAAGTCCAAAAAGGAACTCTTAGGACTTAGAGATTCTAAAAAGGATAACATTGGTGAAAACGGGTGTGATTAATACCTATATTGATAGTGTGTAGTGGTAGTGATAGTAGTTGCTTAAATTACGTAACAAACATACATTAAAATTCTAAGTATACGGACAGTACTTGTTACCAGAATTTCAGGTTCCAATTTAAACTTACCATTCAGATATCTGTGTACATTGAACAGAGGAAAATTTAGAACGTTCGGATGACCCCAAGAGGTTGAATCAGGCGATATATTGATTAGAAATGGCTTAAGTGTTTTTTATACCCGTATTCTCGTCCAGTTAAACGTTTACTGTTATTATTTATTCGTTTTTACGTAAAAGTCTATCGGAACTATAAAAAGTTTTCACTTGCATGTTAATCTACGGAAATTTCGTGACTCCACAGCCAAGTCCACTGCCACTGCTTTGAAATACCAGACATTTTTTGCTTACGTCCGCATAAAATCTTACGAGAATTTAAATCTATCTCTCTAGTGAAAGTAAAATGTTTTATCCCAAAAACGAGTGATAATTTTCTAGTTTTACTATCGGCATTACGTGATATAATGGGGACTAATCAGTGTTGTTTTTTATACAAACAGAGGAGGATATGTCTCATAGATTCCAGCTCTATGGGTCAAATGATGGCCATGTCGTAATTCGGACGCTCTCCGACCAATTAGGGATTAGCGAATTTATAGCGATTGCAGCGAAGTGCGCAATAAAATATCGCTTAATGGTCTGTCACATTAAAAGCATTGCAAGTTGCAACCGAACTTACTAGAACTTTATCTTTTATCTTGATCATGGCTTTTATATTATTTTATCTATTTTGCATTAAGCGTAGGTATCCATCTATTCATAGACAGAAATATTTCTAAAAGAATACTAATTATATTGTCAAGTACCTACTCTCTTAATTTATGACGCGTAGACTTCATGTAAATGGTGAGGAAATTTTTTAGTTTGGCAGCTGTTCGACTTCTCATTAATGGATATCAATAATTTTCACAACAAAAAACTCGCAAACATACACTCAAATTGCTTAATCCTAAACCCTAACACACGATTTACGAAGTAAGCTTATGCTTATTGCATACACTTATTTATAAATCTTATATTACAAGGCAAAATCTCTCAACGCCGCGCCGTAAAGTGCGTTGAAATCAGTATGAAGATTAGGATTTTATTATACTTACTTAACCGTGTAATGTGCTGTCATTTGGTTAATGATAGGGTGTTTATCTTCTGTAAAAGATATTTACACTAAAATGGTTAATATATTTTTATTTCATTTACTTCAATACCAAATTCATAACTTTAGGTTATACATAATATGTAATTATTTCAAAGTTCTTGATAAGCTGGGTATTTACGACATAAAAGTTGCACACTTTGGCAATTGTTTCTACGTTGCAAAAATTATTTACCATCTGCTAAGACATAATGCGAGATAATATCTCGTAATTTTAATCTGTATCTTACTGCATTCTGTTTTTTTTTAATTAGTAATCTGTTGTTACGCCAATGCCCGATAAACTGGTAAGTATTGATCCTCTCATACAGACCAAAGATTAAAATACTGATGTAACGAAATCCAGTAATGCAGTTGGTCAATGCGGCTTCTGTGACGGCAACTTAATACGACTTTCGACACCCCCATTCTCTTGTTTAGCAATGCTATTGACTCTTATAATTTCTAGAACTGCAAGACAAAACGTTGTGAAAAAACGCAAATAATAAACCACATAATTTTTCTTTCTTACATAAAGGTGCTTAGCTATTAAGCACTTTACAATGAATGAATGACAGTATTTATCAGAAACATGAGATTTGAAAATCATATTTGTTTATGGCACTTTTCGCGGGAATTATTGTTGAAATAGCCGCAATTCCCCGGCCTGTCTAAAATTCTCCAAAAAAACTCATTCTTTTTCGTTTTTATAAACAGATAAATATAAATAAAGATAAATATAACACAAACAGATTAATTTCAATGTTGATTATTTTTTATGCTAAATTAACATAGATAATTAATATGTATGTGTCTGTGTAATTTGTTTAAACAACAGATCAACACTACTTTTCAATACTTTCTCTCCAGTAGATTTCTAACTTGCTATTAATACTTAGTTTAGGTGAATCGTGTTTCGTTTACGTATTGCCGTCGAATGCGATTTAATCATTCGTAAGCGAATTAACGTTCTTTGCTTCAAGAATGAATGCTAATTTTATGATAGCTGCTAAGTTACTCCCGACGATCACTTTCTGTGATACTTACTTCCAACATTTATATGAGTATTGAGTAGGTACTAATATCACTTGCAGTGCAAGACACGCTCGCACGAACTTTACCTATAGCTACTGGTTCTTTACAGCTTACAAGTAAATTAAGTTCCTACTTATATCATAATTCATAAAAGACATTTGTAAAATTTTTGTAAAACTCTCAATCTTACTATATACTTTCTTATAACTATCGATTTGTCTTTATATCCTATATAAATAATACCTACGTAATATGTAGTACCTAATAGGCTTTTCTATTCTGCACATATTATTATGTCTAATTTGCAAATATAAGAGCGTAAAGCAAAAACTACCATTTAACCGTTCAGTTCAACGTTTACATTTCAAGACAAAACTGAAAGAACTGGGACAAACGCACAATTACCTGTCTATCTGTCATTAGTTTCAAGAAGAATAGTTGTAACAAGAGTGCTGTGAACAAGTACGAATGGCCGCGATAGCATCGCCATTGTGCGTTTTATCTCATCGGCTTCGAAGGAAGTTACGTAGGTAGGTTGTTTTTGTTCGTACCGGGCTGTTGCGAATGCTAGTTTACATGCCACTTATGCGATTATATATATTAAGTGGTATCTGTCAGCAGAGTTTGCTATAAAGCTCTCGAAAGACATGTGCAGCCCGACCCTTATGGTCATCATGTTTCCATTGCCATAATTCAATGTTTATGATATTTGATATTAAATAACGAAAAAAATTTCTGTAGTAGGTACGTACTTATTAAATGTTTTAGCTAAAAACATTTTCTTCGAAGAAAATAGGTAAATAGGTCTTAAGAGAAATAGAAAATAAATTAACCGTAAGTAGTTTTATTTGGAAGAACTTTAATGCTCATTACATCAAACGGAACAGTATGTTCTCGTCATAAATGTACAATGTATAGTAGACACGATATCAATACATTAGGTATAACAACCATTGCCTAATCTATCCAATTATAATAACTTCGTGAAATTAAGACACATTTATTCTACGCAACGGCAGATAAATAATTACTCGTATTTTTGTCTAACCACAGAGTTTTTCAATTTTTTTTTAATAGGGAGGCAAAACTTAAAGTCAATAAGTGCCTACCTAAAGAAAAATCAAAATTATTAATAATGTTCTTCTATGTCCTTTACAAATGAACAAAATAACAAATATTGTACCTAACTACAAAACTTATTAATTGAATTCTTTTCTGGACACAAAAGAAAGTTTAATTATAACATTTTTAGGCCTATAATATAACGTAGTTAAAATGCATAACTAAGTAATGCATATAATTAAGTACAATTTTACGTAACTTAATAATAAAGCAAACTAAATTACAGTAAATGAGTCAATTATTTTTAATCTGCCGTTACTGCTACCACAATAGTCTAATTAACACTTAGTTCAATTCAGTTTGGCTTGGCCTAGTTACAAAGTTCTACTACAATATGAATATACACATGGTCTTATATAGATTTATATTCTACAGACACCTAGTTCGATTATGAAGTTATCTCTAATAGTAATTCGTCGACATAAATCAAGGCTTATTCAATTTGATATTTGATTCAGGCAACGTCATTTCATATTAAGAGTCTGTCTTTCTGCTACATTTTATCACTGATTCGTCTCAGATTTATTATATTGTTGCGCGAACAGCTTTATATTGTGTGAGGTTACTAGCGACAGCGTGCTAAATTTATATGATATTTTATACTAAATTACGTATACATAAAGAGTCATACCTAATAGTTAAAATTCAGGCCACGTTTTCGATATTAGGGAGTACATTTTGGTAATTCTAATTAATACTTAATAGTTTTAAATTTTACTTTGACATTTATATCTAGCATAATTTTTTAACGTTACCTAAATTAAATATCTTACTTACAGCCTCATACTAAACAAATATTAATTGTTAGATTTATACAAAGGAAATCTAGTAATACTAAGGTGTTTAACTGAACTGTTGCTAACATTAAAAGTAAACTCTACTGCTACTGAGATCAAGATTTACATACAATACCTAGTTAATGACATAGAATCTAGTCATTGGTCGAGATTTACTGAAAATTTTCTAAAGTATCTACTTAATTAAATATAATGAATAGCAAAACTTGATAAGAAAGGCGTTAATTTATGAATAACTCAATATTATCACATCAATTGAAGTTTATAGGTCAATGACATTGTAAACTTAAATATAAATTATAGATAAAATATTTTCACACTTAATTTTTCAGCATTGCGGTGAAATGATGCAGTCCATGTTAATATTTTTAGTTAAGATTTTTGCTAATTAAAAAAATGCAAGTGCACTTAAGAAGTTATAATTCTTTGGTCATTCTTTGGCGTTATTAACATAAAAACCAAAAAGTATAAAAACTGTACAGCGCCATCTAGTAAAATACAAGTAAGTCAACAAATTGCTTCGCGCCATCATCTATGCTAACTGTCGCAAACTTAAGTAATAACTTTGCTGATTTACATGTGCCGTACTTGATTCCAAATAACGTGATACATCTTTTTCACTCGACAAAATTATAAAAAAGACACTTTAATTTGTTTTCCCAAACGCTCCTGAAGAAATATAGCTTAAAAATAAAATAATAGTACGAAGTTTAATAATAAAATTACACTTTGAACTTAAAAATTCGAATTACATTTTTCTAGCTACTTGAGATTACAAAAACTACACAATCACAACATGATCTAAACATTTATTATCATATACATTCAATTCAATAGTAAGGTTCCACAAAAAAATTGAAGAATAAGGTTGAAAAATATTTCCCCAATTCTATAAATAAATAATCTATGCATAATATACTTAGCTTTGCGAATTTTAAATAAAGAGACGGACATTTAAATTTATTCTGAATGAAAAAGCTTAACAACTAAGTTAGTAACAATTAATTATAATTATACATAAAGTGCGCACAATGCAGAAATAACTTTGATTTAACAATTATCTAATACTCGTAACAACTATATTATTTTACTAAGTGCGAAACTGACATCTTTTATTTACGGACACAGATTACGAATAGAAATAGATTTGTTCTTTATTTCCAAACTCCTTGATTAAACGTAAAAATAAGTAATAATGAAATTATTTTTTCTCTACACGAGTTTCCCTACATAGATTAATATTTCTTGATTCTCCCCAGTTATAAAAGGAACTCACGACTTCAAGAGTACAATTTCCCGCGTAAAATCGTGCCATAGGCAAAGTAATAATTTTTTCATGGCCTTGACGATTATTGATTTTGGTATTGAGCTTACAAAAGACATTGTTAAAATTATTTGATATTGATAATATAATTTACATTCGAGTCCGATGTACACACGATGTAAAGATAATCCTAAAAAACACGTACAAATCTACTGAACCACATTGAAATAATTTTGATAATTTTAACCGTGATATGAGATGGAACGACGTATACCTCCTTGTACTATGATTCAGTCGGGTCCATATAATTTTACAGTACCTACAAAAATTATGTTAAATATTATAGTCGTGCTATAACTGGCACTCGGAAAATGAATTGGTACATACCTACTATATTTTCAAAATATTTTTATGAAAAAAAATTTAACATTATTTCGTTGTTTTCTGTTTTCCCGGCAATATCATAGAATGTTATAGTCCATAACTATCTAATCTAAAGTCATAGATGTCCATTAGTCTCTTACTATCCTTATCGACAGATTTAATATGTCATGAAGTTAAAATGTCTTGAATTTAATATGTTCAAGAACATTTTTGCAATTCATTATAGGCTTACATTTGACAGGAACGATTTGGAAAAGGTGACACGGTCAGAACACGTCCCGTAAAATTAAATTTATGTAACGTAGATAAAATTTCATTCTATTATTATTTCGTTTAGCCGTTTCAATATACTTACATGCGTTATTGTGTCCTTTCATAAGATCGTTTACAAAGAAATACATTTTCACAGCAATCGTAAGTTGTAAAGTGCGGTAGCAATAATACTCATTTAGTAACGATCATAGACAAAGCGATTTTTATTAAAATTACTGTCCATTGCTAAAAAAAATTAAATAAAAAAAATCTTTTTATATTTTTAAATTTGTGGATACACTTCCCAATTGCACATACTGCCAATAAATCTGAAACTTCCTCATCACGAATATTCTAACGAAAATTGGGAAAAAGTCAAAAGATTGTTCGCCGGTATAGGGTTTTCGAAAGTACTTACACCCAAATTTATGATACTAGGCCCGAATCTCTTTCCGAAAGTTGATCTACATAGGCCATAACTCTACATAAGTACGTTGTACTCTACCATCGGCTTCTGTAAATACTTTAAATGGATATCCATTTAAAAACAGTCTCGTTTGGCACGTTTAAGAGCTTATAAATAAGCCACAATTACAGGCCTGTTCGATAAACTTACGTATTTATTAACTTTAGAATCTACGTAGGTAAGTCATTTTGTAAGAAATAGAAAATACTTTAACATTATTAAAACATAATAAATTGTGTCTACGATAATTATGATGATAGATAATTTCTGGATGGACTATGCTGCTCCAAGTTTGATTAAATCAACAGTATTTTAAGCCATAGGTATTTAGCAATGCATTAGCGACGAGCGGTAACAATATGGCGCTAGATACTCGTAGATTGAGCGTCTGATCGCACTAGCGATCGTCTTAACCACGAAAATGGCCGCTCCATTCTTCCACTTCCATAATCCATTATTCCGCTTCCATACCCACTCCATGTTGATCACTGCAAACCTCATGCAAACCTCCCAAACAAATGGAGAGGCCGTTTGAGGTTGGACGTAGGTGTCGTGTGGACCTCATACAAAGGTTCCACCTGAGGTCCAAACATCACCAACCAAAACACAAGAACTTGCTCGGTTTAAGAGGCACCACGGGTTTTGCGAACAAATTCTAAATATAAGATTACTTCTTCCGCATATATAATGTACGAATAGATATATAATTTAATTTTCATAACACTGCAAAAAATTTCAAACCAGTTCTTTATTCGCTTTACTTTTTATTACGTTAAGTGCATCAATTCGATCTTAAATCCAGGTCAGACTGAGGCGGGAAGTTGAGCGGTCTAATCTAATAAGAATATTGCATAACACGGTGCAACACTGCCTTGTAATTTGTAATGCACTCGGTAAATAGTGCGTAACGGACTGGCAACAGATGGACATACGATCTAGACTTCTTAATAAGCGCCATCTGCGTGCGAACCGATCTCTGTATGAATAGAAGGGACGGAAGAAAGAGCCAAGTTTAGGGAAATGTTTTACAGCTATTTGACGAGTGAATCTTATGTGGCGCCAAATGTGACTCAATTTCGTTTTGCTGATTATTGTGACATGGCAAAATATAGCGATGCTAAGTGCAAAATGTCACATTTTACTTCTTTTCGCCCCTTCTTTTCGCCCTACCACGTATTAAGTGAGGTTGAGAGGCTTGCCTCACTAAGTGTACCTATGCTATATCCTATCTCCATCTTTTCTCTCTCTCTGCCTCGGAAGGGACTGTTTGAAACTAGAACCACATCAGCATAACTACATGCAACATCTTTGCTCTTAAGGTTGCTGAAACGAGTATTGAGCATGACGTCGATTGTCCATCCAGAAATTGACTCAAAAAAAGTTTCGAAATCTCTGAAGAGTGACCTTTCGCTTCTAGCATAAACACTACTCTTCGTTCACAAATGCAGCAAAACAACGACAAGAATTAAAATACAGAACGAACTAAACATAAAAATGAACATACAAGAGAGGCAGCACGAGGCGCCGCTACGGTTTGCTAGAAGCAGGTCGCCCTCAGGAGTGTGAGGGTCACGCTCTCCCCAACATGGCGGCGACGTCGCCAGCTGACTGCGAGTGGAGGAGCGCGCCGCGCGTGGGTCTGGGCGGCGCTAGGCGAGGCAGCGCCAGGACGCCTGCGGGTGTACTGCCGCGAGGACAGCCTGTGACGAACTCGTGCCTCGTCGCTTCTGTTGGCGTGATGCGCCGCTTTGGATCCCATCTGGAACAATACGAAACATTTAAATGTGAAGACGCAATTGGACTAAAAATGAATACAAAAATGTCAAGTCCGCAACAAAAACTTTCGAATAACGCTGATAAAAGAAGCGCAATCCAGCTTTATATCAAGTTCTTTTAAAGTTCCTTAGAGTTAGAGTTATTAGGTAGTTCCTTAGAATAATTCCTACTGTCATGCAATCGTTTTAATCAAACGTTCATCAATCATTTTAAAGAAAAATGTCATCAAAATCGGTTTCGTAACGACAACGATATAGTTAAGCATAATTTTATTAACCTCCTCCTCTTTTTTGAAGTTGGTAAAAGTTCGTTATAAACTTTACTCAATTGGCAATTACTTGGCAAGTTCAAATTTCTTTAAGCAAACTTTTACTTGCCGAGCAAAGCCTAATATAAAGCTTTATTCTCATATTTTAAACCTTGTCTCGTTTGCCTTGTCTCATGGGATCCGACTGTGACCTCGGATATATTATACTAAATATGGATACGTTAAGAATACACTATGAAAATAATGTCATTGTTTTACAACAGGTTCATGTGTAAATTATAGTTGCTTAATGCAAGATTTGTGCCAATTTTTATGTTGTGAAAAACCTTGCTAACAATTTTATTAACAACTGACGAAATGTTGTTAGACTTGATATGTACAGTAATTTTTTGATAAAATAAATTACGATAAAAAAAAATTAATTCACATGGTCACTTGGTGAGTTCTTATAATATATTAAAGATTATAGACCCCGTTTCCAGTCGATCGTATTAGAGAGGCAGCTTTGAACATATGGATGTACTTACTCGGAGATACTGAATTAATATATAACCGATTATGTAAGGCTTTAATATAGCTTGTTAAAGGACCAGTTATTTCGCTCCTAATTTGTGAGTTTAGCTTAGACTAGTAGGTAGAGATTCTGAAAGGTACTGGATGGGATCCAGCATGTATGTATTACTAGCTTTGTCACGCGGTTTCTCCTGCGTTAAGAATTTTGACGTAACGCTTGATAGCCTATAACCCTTCTCATTAATGTAGCTACCCGACACAAAAAGAATTTTTCAAATCCGACTTCCAGAGATTAGCGCGTTCAAACAAACAAACAAACAAACTCTTCAACTTTATAATATTAGTATAGATTTAACGTAAGGTCAGCAATACAAGTAGTTGGTAGAAAAGATACATTTCTTGCAAAACCTTTGTCTATATGGACTATAATATGTTTGGCTTTTCCAAGATTTATAAGATTACGTGAAGTTTTCATTGCCTATTATTTGTAAGCATAACCAATACCTACTTAGCTCGTATTTTAGACCGACATGAAATACCTTTGCTATGCAATTATAACAATAAGGACAAATTTATTATTTCAAGTAGCAATAGACAGTAATTCATGCAATTCGTTGAATGTATTGTTTTAATTACAAAGTTATAGCTTGCGTCATAAATGCAAATTTGTTTGCCGAGTCGTAGCATTTCCTTTCATTTCATTTATAATCTGTCGTTGCTTGACCACCTACGCCAACATAGTACGAAGGCTTTAGAGAACTCAATAGAGATAAAATTACATAAAAATATCCCCCCACCCCCTCTAACCTCTTCCAAATTTTACACGAAAATATAAAAATAATTATCATAAACTTTTATTTAACACCGCGTTAAGTGAAAAACGATTAAAGTAAATTAAAACGATTTAAATGATTAAAGTGAGACTGCAAAAATCATAAATTGGATCCTAATTAATTAATTAGTATTATTATTATTGGAATAATATGAATTATATAATTGTGTGATAATTTTTTGCGTCGAAATCAGTACAAAATTATAGTGCTTTATTAAGCAAAATAGTTTCTAGATCTAGTTAGTCTGTATGTTTCTGATAGGTTGTACTTAATCGGTCATTGACTATCACTGCAAGTGGATCAAGGCGAGCGCCACTCCCGTTTATTTAATTAGACTAGAATCAGGCTGCTGACGTTATCGGAGGCCTGGGTTTGCTTTCTGTTCATATTCATTGCCTTTATTACATCACACATATATTTTTAGTACATTTTACTAACCATTATTATAATAAAAAATAAATTAAAACAGTAACGCTTCACACACACAGCCCAACACTAGTTTTCCCTGTTTCGTAGGTGCCATGGACACACAAACACAATTACACAAACACCCAGACCGTTAACAGAAATCTTGAATTTAGATTTCTGCCCCGCTGGGAATCGAACCCGAGACCCTTCGAATGGTGGGCCGGCATGGTAACTACTACACCATACGGGTCGTCAAA
>DWQK01002916.1:0-12313 GCA_018231225.1 Noctuana stator | reverse complement strand
TATGCTCCAGGCCTTCCCCGGTTGTGGGGAGAGACCCGTGCCCAGCAGTGGGACATAAAAAGGGTTGAAGCCAATAAAAATTTACTGGGACACCCTACAAAATGTTTCTATTGGCTACAATTTATCCATCGCTTCTTTAGAACATTTAACTAATCAGAGTGGCAACATGGTATTTAACATGTGATGTACCTACCTATGCTTTACTAATTTCTGTAACAAAAATTTCAAAAAAAGAATATCCCCAAGTTCTATATTAATCCTGATTTATGTGAATATTATTCAAGGAATTAGTACGTACAACTGCACTGACTTCGCCCGTAACGGTAGATTCATATCACTTCAAGCTAATATTTAAAAATGTGAATTCATTTTGTAAACGGGCAACATAAAAGTTTCCACTTCACATTTCCTTATCTGGAATCCCGTTGGAATAATACCTTTAGGGATAATATAGTGCAGAGGCTACACGAACTTTGATGAAATATTTTTGATGAACTGTTTTTTCTAAGTACATATAGTAGGTAGGTATGTCCACACTTGTCTTATTAGCTTCATCGGCTTTTCAATCTTAATTTACGGCACCAACGTGGGTGCATGTATACAGATAACTTATAATGAATTAAAAACTTTTAGTTTGAGTTTGACCTTTTGCTTTGAACATCACCTTAACTTACAATCAAAGCATATTTATATGAGAAAACTATTCCGCGTAGTGCATAATTAAAACAATCTTCTTCTTTACATAGGAAGGTACATAGTATAAAATGAAATCCGTTGTTTGTTAGCTCAAATCTTTTAAACTTCTCAAAGGATTTACCTAAATGCAGTTTTCAGCAATAGATAGAAAGCTTGAAGAGAAAGGTTTATAATGTATAATTTATTGATTTGGAGGCGGTATGAAGTTCGCTGGGAGAGCTAGTTTATGTATAAAAATTTTGTTTTTTCAAAGATTTCTCCTTTACATTTGGACATAATATGTTAATCTTCTTTCGTTACATAAATTACAGTTTACAGTAACCTGCCCATTTAAGTTCAACATAACCGCGAATGTACGAGTAATAACAAACAATATTGTATTTGCCCTACTTATAAATAATTCGAGAATGTCTCATTATTTTATCAACCCTCATATATCACGCTGAAGTCAAACACAATGTCAAAACAATCAATATGACCGGTGGCAGCTGACCCTGTGATAAGTGGTAAATCTTATTTCATTACAAAAACTCTAATCTAATAGAGAATATGCATGAGAAACCAACAACAGTCCAATGTTCTTTTTATAAACTTATACTGATAGGTATATAAAACATTATTGTCAATAAAAAATGTTTAATTTTAACATAAAATTTTTAAAATTCCAAAATTAATAAGAATTTCATGTGAGAATCATGTGGGATTCTTACTATTCTAGAACCCTCTCGGTGGCCTGCCTCAGCGCATTAAGCGTGACACCACGACTGATAGCAAAACTGATAGCAAGCATTTGTTTTTAAACACAGAACCGTTAAAGCGGTATATAACCCTTTTATATGAGCGCAACATGAGCGTAACCTGAGTGCAACTCAACTAAAGTATTAAATATTTAAATATATACATAATTAAATATAATATATTTAAATATCTATGAAATAACTTCTATTGTATTCCAATGTAGTCATAAATATTGTGACGAGTTATTATTATTTATTACTGATAACACGAGGTATAATCCTATAAATTACTTTTTTGTGTATACATAATTATTTGGCCTTAAACATACGCTCATAACATACGCATTATGTATATTGTATATGGATAATAGATCCTCGCGAAACTGTCGTATCTTTGAATGTAACGCTCGCAGGAAACACAAATAATAACGTTCAAGAAAATATTTTCTTGTTACACGAATAGATAGCGTTGAAACTGGTTTGATACGCAAATATATTCAGCCACCATGTATTAACATAGAGGCATAAATCTACAGCCGTGCTCGAAGTCAACGGTAGCGACTACTGTATAATATTCGCGTAAATCAACAGAATTAATTAAAATTATAGTAGGTATGAATATGAATAGGTATAGTGAATATAAATAAATATTTCCTATACCTATAATCTATCTATCTATCTATACTTTTGATAAATATGTAGACAGGTCAATTCTGTACATGAAATATATTTCCAAAATAATAACTATCAGGGGGTGATACTGATGTGAAAAATGCAATCAGTAAAATTTTTGTCTGTCTGTCTGTCTGCATAACCGGTAACAAAAACTACTCGACGGTTTTTAACGAAACTTGGTACCATTAATTTTACTTCTGAGCAGGTTATAGTATACTTTTCATCACGCTACAATCAACAGGAGCAGAGCAGTGAAGGAAAATGTTAGATAATTTTTTTAACGCGGGTGAAATCGCGGAGCGCAGCTACCTTTGTCACTTAGTTATTTTGAAACCGATACGCCTAATTGTAAAATTTATTTCTACAAGAAACAATACAAATAAAATAAATAAAGGACGACCCGTGTGGTATAGTGGTTACCACGCCAGTCCACCATTCGAAGGGTCCCTGGTTCGAATCCCGGCGGGGCAGAAATTTAATTGATGAACTTAGATTTCTGTTCTCGGTCTGGGTGTTTGTGTATTTGTCTTTGTGTGTCAATGGCACCCACGACACGGGGAATCCTAGTGTGGCAATGAGTGTGAAGCTTTATTATTATTTAAAAAAAAACAAAGTGCAAGGTCAACGACCAAGCAAAACAGCTGATTTGTCAATCCATCAGTGACATCGATACTGCAGTGTCCAAATATTTAGTGCACATCAAGTAAATGCTATGACAATGACTGATATTTACACAACACGGAAGTAAAGCCCCGCCCTAAGACAAACGTTTGCGTGTTGAACAAATATAACAAATATTCGCTTTTATGTCGCAACAAAAACATATACAAGGAAACCAGTAGCATAGTTATACAAGTAATGTTTTTATCTTGTTACTACTACTGCATACCTATCGCATACGTACGATTTGTTAAGAAATGTTTGCAAAAACAAATACCTAAATTACTTTATAAAGTGATAATAATTAATTATAACTCGCGTTACGAAAAAACCGACTTCAAAGATTACTTTCAAATAAAAAATAATCATCCAAATCCGTTCACCCGGGCCCGTCGAAAGATCGACGATCAAGCAATAATATTTAATTATTTATAATAGCACGCACTTAACATTGTACACTAAAGTGCGAGTCCACGTAATTAAGTTTAGGGTTTATTAATAGTTAATTTTTTTATCGTAACTCCACCGGATAGCTTCAGATCTATCTAACTCGTATGTCTGTTTAGATGATTTGTACTGGTTATTCATTAAAACCTCGTGCACTAAATATTAAATTTTCAATGGAGCTAAAAGGAAGATTGATGAGAATATAAACGTTTCCTCAAACGCAAACTAGCATCACATAAATAAATTTAAGTTATTTAAGACTTGGCAAGAGCCAAAAGGCCCATGTTTAATATGGTTTGGTTTTGTCTGAAACAATAACAATTCTTAATGATTTATTCATTTTATTAGGTAATTTCCTGAAGACTTACATCGTAGGTATATAATATCCGTATCATCCTAAGGAATACATGATATACCTAAGGCATGGCACATATAAATTATACGTGCAACGTATAAACCTTATTCTTCCTTTTTATACGTTTATCCTTCATTCTATGCCCCTGTCGACCCTTGTCTTGTATCTCATTGACTTCAACAGACCCTGAATATTCGCTCGATTTGCCCCGTGATAAGTGACCGCTACCATTAAAGCAACTTCGGTTTGTCTGAACAAATCTTTCTTTTAGTAACCGTCGAGTAACTGTTAGGAGCTAATCTTTTCTGAAATAAAAGATAAGATTTTTCGTAAGTAGGTAGGTATATCTACTTTGTACGGGAATTAGTTGATATTTAAAGAAAGTGTCTAGTGTACTTAATAATTCTGATACATAGGACGATTTATGTTTCTAAACGTAGCAATTGCCTTAGAAGAGGTATTATTATCCGAATCAAATGTCTATTTATTATTATTATTATTATTATCTCTTTACATACATTTTTTGCTAGCGGCATACCCTCTTATTAGTGGATTCATATTAAAAATTAACATAGATTAACAAAAAGTAATAATTAATATGGAATAGTAAAGGTATTCATAAAATTGATGAAGACGACCAATGTTGTTATTAAAGGATCGTTTAGGCTTCCAATAACATGGAAGATTACATCGACGGTTTTATTAGTTAAAATGCTTCAACTTTCGATTCACTGCCATCAATGGAACGTACTCGTAGCGTTACAATACGATAGCCGGACTAGACAATTACGTACACAAACTGGACAGGACGGTGCTAATCATTTACACCCGACAGTCTCAATCTGATGCTCTTTTTAACACGATAATTCGATAGACTGGCACGAGTGCATATGGAGTACGTATTTCGACTGTCAACTGTTTCCTCCCAATCATCGCGTGATCTTTATCCCAATTGAAACCATTGTTGACTGGCACGCAAAGTGAAGTACGCAAAAAAATATAGTTAAATAGCAGACTATTATTATGAAGCAAAGTAAGACTTAATTTCAGACTTACCTTCTTTCTTTTATAATACATAGATTACACTGTAAGTTCTGTGCTCCGGGCCGTTTATAAACCTTTAACATAATATAAAACCCTTTGTGCTAAATGTCTGTCTGACGGATTCAACGCACAGCCTAAACCGCTGATTGTAGATATATGAAACTTGGAGGGTGTGTTCTTTGTGTGACGTAGACATCCGATAAGATACGATTTTCCAAAATTCTACTTTTAAGAGGGTGAAAAACGGGTGCAAATTTTGTATTGGATAACATGATTCCTTGGTCCAAACTACTATATTTTTGACTTTCAGGGCCCGATTCTAAATTCCACGCAGATGAAGTCGCGGGGATAAGCTAATAAACGTTTAAAAATCGAATGGCATCCGAATAGAATGTCGCAAAATTAAAATCTTAAAAGTACCTACAGCTATCAAACAAACAAATCCTAAAGATATACCTCAAAAGACCTATGAAGACAAGAACCTTAATAGGGGAAGCTCTAGCATAGGTGCTCTGCATAGCATTATCCAAATTTGAACACATGTCATGTCAAATACATAGAGAAACACAACATACACTGTCTCAATATGAGATCAAAGTGCATAAAATATGTTTCATTCGACGACCTAGACATCTCAAGACGAACGTTGGCCAGCGAATGGTACTTTTCTTTGAAGGCCTATGGGGGCTAGAAGGGTAAATGTATGGAGGAGAACAGTGTTCATTGTTTTAATGTGACGTCATAGTGCAAGACACGTGTCCGAGGTGAAGGCCGCGACACCTCAAGACGGACGGTGGCCAACGGATGACACTTTTTGTCGGATATAATAAGCTAATGTTCAGACTTCCTGCGGTAAAGTGGCGCGAGCTACACTGAGCGCCCACTCGATAAGGACTCTGCCAGATATATGTTTTACAACTACAGTACGCTGTAAACGTTTAAACATATTTCGTTTTTTATTGGTAGACTGCGTCACCCAGATCTTGATGCTTTGTATCCATAAGCAAATACTTCATAACCCGCCGTGAAGTGACTTCTTGGGTCAAGTACTTACTATAGTTTCTGTTGAAAAAGTGCGGATTACGAAAACATTTTTGTCCGTTCTGGGTTAATCGTCGTGGTTTTATGTCCAGCAATTGGCCATTAAAAGAATTGCAAGCATTTAATGATGCAAATATGCTTTGTAAAAATCAAACGAAGTAATGTAAGAGTTATAAGAAGAAGCAATGTGAACATAATCAAAACAAAGTTGATTTTTACTGTGATGTGGTAGAATCTTTATGTTCGCATGCAATTAGCTAAACAATGTGTGCACCAGAGTGTACTTATTGTACAGGCTATAAACAAGCTTATTCCGATGTGACATTAGGACTAAAATTGTTCGACACTTTCCGCAACAAAACGATGTAACTACATAGGTAATACCGATGTAGTATTTTAGGTCCCTATTGATATTTCCGATTCGGATTCACATAATGTTGTACGTTGTATAATCATTTTTTCATACAATTGATTTAATTACTATTTTAAAGAATTTTGTTACAACAATCAGCAGATATCACAATTAGCTACTTGAGGCTACAGTCTTCTTTTAAGCCACGCGTCAGTTACCTACCAAGCATTTTCTTCTTCTTTCTTTGTTAGAAAATGACTTTGTAACCAAAAATCGTTCTTTCCATTGACGAGTACTTAATAAAGTCTTTGCTAATGCAAACTATGTAAGGCAAGACCTGTCACGTAGATAATGATTATTTGAGGTTTAAGGCAACATTGTTTTCGACTTAGTCACAACATAGAAGAGCTGTTTTTCCCCAAAACTTCGCTATAACACGGCCATTGTCTCCTCGTCCACTGTGTTGTTGAATATCGGAATTATAAGAAACCTTCAGATCTTATAACATGGTAGTAATCTGTTACTGACTCTAACAATCTAAGTGTGATGTTCAGTTCCCAGATTACTGACGTATGTACCTACATCGTTAGGTAATCGCAATCAACTTTGATTGAAAGGCCACGCCGGCTAAGACCGAGAACCCTTGCAAATTACCAGTAGACCTTGCGGCGCAAGAGCAGACAGAACACTCCTTGGCACATACATGGCTATTCTCCGGTACAGGAACCGTAAGTTTTTAGTTGGACTCCGTGGTCAAATCGTACAGTAATATAAATTGGTTATACGACACATTTCCCTTATGCCGGATGCAGTCAATTTGTGAACTGGCGTACTGCGCAGGCGCGTTTTATACAGTCGTCGAAAAGCCATCGGACAGATACCATTGCAATATTTAAAAAAAAAACGGGAAAATTAATTAATTTTCAAACGCCGCGTAAAAATTATTGTTAAGTACTCGTAGCAATAGCGGCACCAGGTGACGAATGGGACGGGTTCACTCAAGCAGTCTATTGTAACCCGTTAGCTCGTGTGGGAGTGACCAATATGGCTTGCACATTTCTAAACGGTCGTTCAGAGGATACAGGGCATATTGTGACACAATAGATTGGCGTATGAAGAGAATAGAGCTTAGACTTAGTAGTTTATTGTTGTTGTGAGGTGCAATTTGATTAGCTAGCGAACGTGGTATCACGGAAATGTGATACCACTTAAGCTTCCATCACGGAGAAGACGAAAAAAGATACCAAGCGTCAGAAACGAAAGAGAATATCCGACATGAGGTGAGTTTGAGAAGTCTTTTTCGTCTGTCTGCATCTTTGATATGTGATCGAAAGTTTTCTCAGCGAAAATTGCTGTTTGCTGCTACTTTGCCGTTTTTAAGTATCCTTCCCCGGTTTCCCCGGCCTTTATCGATTATGGGAATGCTCAGGAAAAGCCCTGTAGTTGGCCACAGTTCGACCACAAACACATGTTACATTAGATTTTTATATATTAGAGAAAAGTTGATGACATTTTATTGCGCTTTCAGACAATAATACCTATCGAATGTGTGAGTGAATAGGTGCAATGTTGTTTTGTTTGTAAATCTAAGTATCTTGTAAATAGGAAGACTAAACATAACTAACACTAATTATAAATGTTTATTGCTAAATATTCATCGATATGATAAGTACGTACCTATAGGAAACGAACACACAGACACACATTTTCGTATAACTAAAGTGTTCATTAAAAAATAATCCACAAATCTGTAAAATGCCGACAAACTGTATAGCACTTCCGCAGATATTATTACGAGTAAGATTTGATTGTAGTTGAAAGAAAGGTATCATTATAAAGCGTTCATTAATATCTTACGCTACAAGTTTAATAGTACGTACTATCTCTTAATACTAATATCCTATTAAAACTATTAAAAGTTCAACATGGGTCATTCTCGAATACAATAACTTGGAAAGTCAGTAATTTATTAATATTACAGAAAATAATGTAATACATGTTCCGATGAAGTTCAACCGTCAACTAATTAGATCATTATTCTAATTGACTTTATATTTATATGTCTGTTTATAGTGTGGGTTTTTTGTAAATGTCTGTGTCCATGGCACACACATAGGTAGCTTGTGAGGCTGTGTGTGTGAGACATTATTTAATAAATAAATAATAATAAAAAAATAATAATAAATAACGCTTCACATTCATAGCCCCACACTAAGATTCTCAGTATCGTGGGTGCCATGGACATACACAAAGACAAATACACAAACACTCGACCAAATCTAAATTCATCATTAATATTCCGGAGATTGAACCCGAGACCTATGGAATCGTGGCCTGGCGTAGTAACCACGATACGACGCAGGTCGTCTTAATTTTTAATACAAATTTTGTATTTATTTACTTAATACAAATTTTCGTTTCAGGGTTGACTTCCGCGGAATAAAGTGTGCCTCCGCGCTGCGGGCTGGCATCAAAGCTGCGATGTACGAAAGCAGCTGTTCCTACGCTGGGGCTCTGGAACTGAAGCGAACTGCTCTTAAAGAAGAACCCTGGCCTACGACAGAATGGCCACCGTACCGCCTGCACCAATCCACCTTCGAACAGCTGAAGCAAAGTGTAGAAAAGGCCAAAGCAGCTCTTCAAGACCGGTCTGGTCTACTGGGCACGGCCACCGCTTTCGGTGATTTCTACGGAGGCCAATTGGGGCAGGATACGACCAGTACTACCCTTGGTTTTGGCAGGACGCCTCGGACTGAGGAATCGATGCTTGGATCTTTGGACAAGAGCAAATCTATAGGTAAGTTATAGTGTAGATTTTTAAAATGTTTTTATAACGTCATCCCTTTTCAACCAACTTGAAGAAAAGAAGAGGTTCTCAAATCGACTGTATTTTTTTATGTTTGTTACGTCATAACTTTCGACGGGGTGAACGGATTATGATGATTCTTTTTTTATTTGATAGCCGGTGCTTCCCGTTTTGTCCCATTTCAATTTGATTCAGTTCTCATAGTATCATCCATGAGAAATTCATAAATTTGCATTAAGAATGTTCGCGACAATTTTAAGTTGGTTGCTTTCGTAATGCCACTTATAATTATTAAAAAACATAAATCTCTGTTTTACGAGCGTAAACATCGAGTAATAAAATGTCCATATATCTAATATAATGGTCGTAAAACGTATGCACATGATGTAGGTATATTCACGTAGTATAAAAGACTCACAGGCAAAGCAGTTTGAAAGATAGCTAGCCAGCTGCGGTATTAAATTTTACACCCGACGCTCAACCAAGATATCGCCATCTTTAAGGTCCATTGTAACCGGCATAGGTATACTGTACCATAAAAACCGACCTCGAAGAATATCGATTATATAAAATGTAACCTCCTGACGGTGACAAACGAAATCTTACCTTATGAGAGCGACCTAAAGATTCCCTTGGATCGGGACGGAATGCGAGTTTTGAACCCTTTCGGGTTAAGCCAGGAGGCTGTAGGTAGGAAGGCAAGGTGGGGAGCTTCTTCTAGAGATAACAATCGCTCAAGGGAGCCAAATGGGGGCGTGCAGGGCACTTTGCCCTGTTTCCATAGCAACCCACCCACGCCCCATTCAGATCATCGCATCTTATAAATACTGGAGGCGAAAATAAAATTTTATTATCTCCGTCGAGTTCATTATTTTGAACTCACCCGGGGGTACGTTAGCCCGTTTCCCGGGCTTTAACGAGGGGGTTGATTGTGTTGGAAATTTTTGCAGTTGAATTTTTATCGGTGCATTGCAAAGAGTCGCGTTGCGGCCGCCTGTAGCTGCCCGAATGCGAGTGTTTTACAATTGTTCCTAGGTCCTTTGTTTTCTCTAGCCTCGCTGTATAATAGTTTATTGCCTGCGAGTTCATCAGCATGGATTTAGATTATTGTATTTTCGATGTTGTTTTTTTTTTTACTTTCATCAATACTGAGCTGTGTAGAAAACCCTACTAATATTATAAACGTTTGTAAGTATGGATGGATTGGATTTGAATGAAACTTGACAATAATATAGCTTATACACCAGAATAACACATAGGCTACAATTGATAAAGATATTGCGCGTTTTACTCGAAATACTAATCCTGTGCAGACGAAGTCGCGGCCACCAGCTAGTAATGAATAATACAAAACAGTGGCTTACCGTTCAGGTTCGATCCCCATACGCATCTCTAATTTTTCATAATTAAGTGCATTTCAAAACTTGTTTAAATATAATATAAATTACCACTAAATTATCACTCGCTCTATAGTAATTCAGCTAGTAAAAATATAAAAATATTGATGTAATTTCCCATTTTATCAACGGACGTGAAAGATGTATTTCTATGTTATTAACGCTAGTGGAAACACTAAAACAGTCAAGCGTACTATTTAATGCAATCGATTAAGCAACTGTCTAAGCTAACTCGACTAGGCTCTAAAAACTATAGATACTCGTGGTTCTATACTAACAATATGAACCTGAAAAGTTTGTTTGAACGCGCTAATCTCAGGAACTACTGAACCGATTTGAAAAACTATTTTTGTATGTGATAGTTACATTCATGAGGAAGGTTATAGGGTATCAAGCATTAGTTTCTATTCTTAACGCGAGTGAAACGTGTGGCACAGCTGGTATTGTTATATACGTCCATACCCACTCTCCACTACCTTCCTATAGAATGTCAGACTTCCATATATTTTATAAACTACAAGGCGTCTAGTAACTAAAACACGCCGAACCATATTAACATAAATTCTTACTGTCCATCCTTATCGTCGTATTTTGCTTTATTCTTAAATGCCTTTTCTTAAATCGACAAAAAGGGCAACGACTGGGCCGATATAAGTCCCATCGAATATTTGTTTCGTAAAGCAAAACATTTAAAATAATAGCAAAAATTGTGAAAACCTTCCATTCCAATATTCAGAAGTAAAGAGGCATGGCAAAGACCAAGAAAATTTAAATACATAACTAGCAATATTTATTAACAATAACTGTTACCTGAAGCGACTACTAACTAAAATTTCTCAATGCGAAGATAGAGGATTTAAGCTTAAACACTTCTTGTATCATACAATTTGTATCTAGCAGTGGGACAATAATGAGCTGTTGATGAAACCATTACTCATCCTATTTGATCCAACGCTTCGGTAAACAAAATCCTTACCATGAATTAAAAAACAGAAGGTAACAGAGCAGAAACATATTTACATTTACATAATATTCAAATAAGTGCAAAAATCCACGCGCACCGAGGGAGAGTTACCCCCAATCTTATAGTCATTAAGAACAACATATTAAAATTTATAAGCCGCTGGGGGCTAAACTAAAGAGTTGTTAACACGAAAATGATCGCAGCCAGCCCCAGCGCAGCGTTGCCCTTGATTATATCTTGTTTAAGTCATTCGTTATCGGCTTGTTTTAAAATATCTGTAAAGCGAACTAAATTACCAGTATTTAATTTTTGTTGAAGAGATTAAACTTCTGTAATGGCTAATGGGGATAACGGGAAGACACCCAATTAAATAACTAAGCTGGTATTTGCCGTAAGTTTTAGGTGAATACTTCTATGTCTTTAAATAATATCATTTTTATCAGATTCTGTGATGTGATACAAAATCACATCTTATACAAGAAAACACAATGGCACAAACACTAAAATAAATTTTGAAGGCTGTAACTAATTAAAATATTTCTTTCTTTGTAGTTTTAAATCAATTTTCAATTTTGTTTGTAATTTTTTATACTTCAGCTTTCTAGTGCTGCTATTGTAAAATGACTCCAATGAAAGCCTACGTCGTAGCATCCGTAGCCCACTCAAAGCCTACGCTGCATAGTAGCTACATTCTCTATATTCCAAGATCCCAGAGCCGTAAGACATATCTTATTTTCTAAAGCATATTTATTTTAATTTAAATATAAATTAATTTAGTGTTTTTATTGATAATTAAATTAAAATAAATATAAATATAAATACAACTGCTCCCAAAAAATTTACTTTTCCCTTTTCACATATATAAGCAATATATTAAATTATTTTTAAAATGATTAATTATTACTTTAATTATACATTAGAGATATACGTATTAAAACAGTAAGTCTGATGACTGAGTAATTTTTGTGTTTAGGGGATGTTTGGTCGTTGCAATTGGTCTGACTGAAGTAATATAATAGTTATAGTAATAGTTATTGTAATACTTATCTCAATAACATATAGAAAAATCAGACATTTAAAAATAACTTAAGTTCACTCATATTTTTTACAGCTTTAAAGCGTCTTATAAAGATTTTGGC
>DWQK01002915.1:0-12315 GCA_018231225.1 Noctuana stator | reverse complement strand
TTGCAGAATTGCTCACAATATTAAAAAAAAAAGTATATTTTCTTTAGCAATACCAACTGTTCTTGGCTGTTGAGTTGACATTTCCTTTCAAGTATAAGAAACTTTTCATCCATGAAATCAAAGATTTAAATCTTTGTACGAAGTGTTGTGTTTTCAGTCGAACATTGACTTTGAAAATATTGTAAATATGTGATTGTTTTACAATGTTGGTTAAATAAATGGAATCAATTTAGCGGTTTAGTTCACCGAACTCGTACACTATAGAAGAGTGTTGTAGGGTTCACTCTGATCTGAAGAAAGTACGTTTCTTTTTAATTTTTTTTTCATATTGAAAAAGGACACCATTGCGTTCTTATTACCAATAAAACACCAAAGCAGTCTCCAATACATTGCCGGCTGCAGAGATGTAGATATGTTCAGTTGGTTTTTGTTTTAAACTATCAATAATAAGACTGAACTACGTATCTCGGGTTAATAACTATATTAGGCTAACATACTTTATGGCATATCAAAATAGCGCATACGTAGTTAAATTCCGAGCAGCAGCAATATTATGCCATCTGTTTTCGCTGGTATTTTTGCGTGTTTGCTTCATAAATGTATAACATGAACATATTGAACATCAACAAAGTAGAAATATGACTAAAACACACATCTGCAAATAGAGCAAAAACCTTACACATAGTGTAATCATAATATATTATGGCCAGTATCCAAAGCATGCATCGTCGCCTGGACAGAAGACAGACTGAGACAACAATGAGTATTTCGGGAAACGAATGCATAACGCAACATATAATTCTTTTCCGAGACATCAAGGCCACTTTGCGATTTTATTATACTTGCCTTATTTCAGTTCCCTCATGCCAATTTATTCTAAACATTGAATAATATGGTAAACTTTATGACTGTTTGATCTCGTGTGACACGTGAATACTATCTATAGAGTGCGTTTAAACTGTGTTGATATCTTTTACAATACAAATATTCGTTATTGGCACCAAGGGACACAGATACGTAGAAGTAGAAATTAAAAAATGGCCGTTAGAATATTAATCGGCTCTATGCGCCCTTTTGACTACAACAAGCTAAGAGAAAAAATCCGTAAGCACTTCTTCAAAATTATTATGTAATTATTATATTATAAAATTATTACTCGCGATGTAGTTAAAGCTTTAACCTGATATTGGCACAACTTGACAGCTAATCGTGTGCGTCAATTTTAATTATTATTTCATTCACAATCTCTCAAACACGAACTCCAACTTCCTGCGTCCCTAATCTGAATCGAAAGACGTGACCGGAACCGGAATTAGGCACCACAGCGGTAAAATCGCATCCGGTATTGTATGAACAGTTTCAGAAAAAATTTTACCTACAATTTGTAGCATTGTGGTCACCAAAAACAAATTCAAGTTTTATTTATACCCAAATATTTCTTAATAAAAAAGCATACTGAAATTAATATACTTAAAACTAAAAAAGTAATCGTTTTACTTTTAGGCCGTGTTCAAACAAAACTGACTGTCAGCCGCCGAAGTAGATGCATTGCTACTCATCAGGAATGAGGTGGTCGCCTCATATGTAATCTGTATGGCATCCACCGACTATACCACTTGCCACAAGACTTACTTAATTGTGGGTTATGAGGGCGGCAACAGTACCTTCTCAGACGAACTTTATAAGCCTACCACTTACTATACATTAATAGTTTTTACCGAGTTGGGGCTCAGGTGGTCATGTTTACAGTATCCGAAGATATTTATTTATTTAGTATCTGGACGATATCTCTGAAATAATTGTATCTACATCGAAAATCGAAATATACGCTCTGCCCTCACACGCGAACCAGCTGGTTGCACCAACTAATAAATCTTTTCACGCAATAATGGTGTATATTTTTTACTTAATCCAGTGTACGTGTTGCGGTGGGGCTAATGCCCTGTATTATCCTCGTTTATAAATCATTCATGTCGATGCCACGCTAACTCGCAGCTCACCGTTTTTACGGGTAATGTGTACTAACGATCGATTTTTTACAATGGAAAATAAGGGACATAAACCATCCCTTTTAATAAAATATGCCATCCGAAAATATTACACGTTATCGCGCCTTGTAAAATATTATTTATTATTAGATTTTATTATATTTATATACAATATAGCTCTTCATATACTTACTCTCTTCGTTTAGAATATCTTTAGGTATCTGTGTCTGCAGGGCGTTGATTGAACTACCTTCCAAAAGGAGTACGAGTACGAGTGATGAGTAGTTGCTTATACGCTATGGGTACGCAATAAAATAACTTTATTACAAAATCAGTTTAAAACAATATGAGTCTACCTGAAGTTACCTTGTAAAATTAATCCATCTGACTGTCACGGTCTTGTATGTTTTATTTTACTGAGAACTACCTACTTCTAAAGTCTGCTTAATAATGCATCAATTACAAACCGTTCAATAGCAAGTCGCGATCATCGTCCATGATAAATGCTCCTACGAGATCCGCAACCCCATCAAAGACCATCAGAAGCGATGATAAAAAGACACTAAGACAAAATAACTTCAAACTTACACCTACATATCTACTTTCATTGATGGTACTTCAAAGTGAATCACTGCTCTATATTGGCTTAATTCACTTTTAGGCGGCCAAATCAAGGAATGAAGTGCATTCAGCTAATATTAGATCCGTTTAAATTCCTTACTACGTGCGTAAACGGTGTCGTACGTACTGTTACTGGAGATGCATCACTATCAATAACACATACGAACAGAGTATATGCGAATAACTTTTAGGTAGACTTCGTTCTTTTTGAGCTATTGTCTTGTGCTTCAAGTGCCCACGATTTTCGTAGGTGGAGAATTTCTACAGTTTCCCGGAGAAGTACCAACGCCCTCATAAGGCAGCGTAAAGCAAGTCAGATCTTGTGTTTCAGTTGGGGAGATGTGGATGTTGGAGACAATTATTATGACCATCTTAGTCATCATGAGTAGCCACGCATCTACGTCCTATCAATTTTGATAGGACCTCCACCCTATTCGGCTGCCATGATCGTTTTCTACTCATTTACTATTAAAAAAATTCTCTGTAGAAATTGATTTGGCCATGACTCTTGCTAAGATGGTAAAGCCTGCCTTGTAGTTTAAAAAAAACGACAAATAATTATTAACTTTTTAGTTGGCTCTCCATTGTCCATGCTATAGTGTAACTTAGTGTCGTGTGTAAATTTTGGTAGGTACTCACAGCGGGAGCGAATTGCCAGACAAAGGGAAACTCCGCTTTATTTTTCTTGTTGAGTGTGTTAAATAACGCAGGTGTTACTTGTTAGGTTCACGCTGTGCACATTTTTTGTTTAACATTGACAGATAAGTGATCAGAATTTATTCTAGCACATCACAAATTTACCACTTACACTGTTCTACTGTCTCTATATTACTTACAGTCTTATGTGACTATTTTAGTTTAGGTTGGTAAGTATTGTCAGTAATTGATATTGGCTCAACTTTATTCTGCTACTAATATTTAGAAGGTGATAGAGCTTATAAAACTCGCCCGGGGATGTACCACCGCTGCCCTCATAATCCACCCTTAAGCAAGCCCTGTGGTAGGTACTTTTCTTTTAGTTGCGGAGGGTTGCTGCCGGACATACTATATTTAATTCTGAGACAACAATCTCAGTCCTCATTAGTAGCAACGCCTCCACGTATGATCTCAGAGTGGACTTCTCTCCTATTTGAGGTTGGAAGTGGATGTCCATGGGTTACAATGATTTCTTAACATCAGTATTTGATAGAGTCAACTTAAGTCTGTAATCTGTACATCTGTACGTACAACTAACGTACCTATATTGAGTTATAGGTACAGACTAAAGTTGGCCATGCGTTGGCGCTCTCTGTATACAACATTACGCAACGGGCATTTATCACGACGTCGGATGAAACGAGCGTCTCCGAAGCAACAACATAAATCATGAGACTTCGTCCGCCCTCTCTCTGATTCATCGTCCGTCGCCACAAACCGGCGTTTAGCGAAACAAGAATTAATGAAAACATAAACAATCAACTCTTAAAATGTGTCGTGTTCAATCGATTTAGCGTTTTTGTAACAAAAATTACACATACTCTCCTTTAATATACATGCGGTAATTCCTTACCACCTAACTCACAGGCACTTTTACTAGAAAGGCGTCAATGCGTATCAAAGAGAGTAAATGATTTAATAAAAAAATCGTATTAGGAAAGTATAATAAACTATAATGAAAACTCCGGTAAAACATAACCCAACAAAATGGTTTTTAAAAAAATGTTCCAAAACTTTAGTTTAGAGTAGAAGCTTTACTTTTGTGTCACCGTAACTTCAATTTGTTTCCCTCGTATCACAAAGCAGTGAGATAATAGAAGGGTCCGCTTAATAAAACGCGTCGACGTTTTTACATCACTGCCTACACGAAACCTGAATTCATGCTCGATTTAATCTAAGATATGCCAGTTCTGCTTTTGAATTTAAAAAATATATAAGTATTTTTCACCTGTATACAGCATTTTTAAATTGTAAACTACAAATATTATTATGTGTAATAATAAAATGTACCTATGTATCTCATAATTGCATGTAAATTATGAGATACAAAGATAGAAAAATAAGAGATAGAAAGATTAAATATTGTACTTCTATTTAATTGTAATTAAATACACACACTTGAGTTTTTTATTTTTATTATTGTAATGTCTCACGTCACATGTTTCTTTTTTATCAAATGTAAAATATGTGAAGTTAACACACTCTTCCTGTATTAAAATAATGTAGGACTATTTCCAATTTCTTTTTTTCCTTACTGTTCCGTGTAAAAAACCGAGTTTCAGTGAACATAGAAGTAGAATGTAAAATGTAGAAGGTACACAATCAAGTCCAACAATTCGGGCGCCTTAGTAAGCACCTCTAGGGTTTTCCGGGAATCGTAATGAGGGCCCTAACCCCAGACTGTGAGGAAAGATTTAGTGAGATACACAGCGGAAGGGATCATCTGATGAAAACATAGCTGTATAGTTCATTCCCGAGCCGGCCTCTTATTACCGGATCACGGATACGATTGAAACTGTTTTGCGTTCCGGACATTTGATTTCTTTTTCTTCTAACTATCATAAAAACCTAGCAATTGTGCGTGTCGAATACACAATAAGGGTTAATTAATCCGTTATACAATTTGTTATTATTTAATAGCATTCAAAACGTCGGGGTGTCTAAAATCCCGAAATGATACAGATATTTACGATTTCTTCTGTCTATGCCAGAGTGCAATTCTCTTGTCGTAAAAATTATTCGTCGTAAATCTGTAATAAAATGAATAGATACATAGATGAACTATGAAATTTCAGCTTAATTACGGTTAAAAGAGAGAGAGAGAGTTGCTTCGTAACTTCCATTAATTACTATTTGTAACAAACTTATCCAAAACTAAGCAAATCGATCCCTTTGTCTTTGTTTTGCAATTTATTTTGACTATTTCATAACCCGATAGATTCATCAAAACTTAATTCATTAACTTGACTATCTATCAAACTATGTTTCACTTTGATAAATAATAATATTGCACCGTTTCAAATTAAATTTAGAAGTTAAAATCGTTTGTCATCTGTATTTCTTGATTATTTTAAATTAGCAATAAAAACCAGTTTAAATTTAGCTGTTTATCTGCGCTTTATTTAATATTCCCTTAGGAAAACTTACATATACGTAACTTTTTTTTTCTAATCAATTTTATTTATTTACATAACAATTACACGAAGATAAAAGGCATACAATGTATAAATTACATAATTATAATATAACATTACAAAGAAATATTATATTGTGAAGAATTTTATGATTAATTTCATTGTAAATGTTTGATATTTTACAAGCCAGCAAACTTAACCACAATAGGAACACGATTTGTACAAACAATATATTGGTGACGCTATCAAAATAACTTTATTATTTTCCCTGTTAATTGGTCCATTGCTAGAAATTGACGCCATTAAACATAAACTGAATGTACTCGTAAACCTAGTAGGTATACGGTAAGTATCTTGAAAAAACAAAAGAGAAATACATCGGTCAACAATTACACATTTGCTCGATTTTGTTATTTGACAAACAAAGCATTCGACTCTGTCTTCAACGAAAAAACAACAAACAAACAAATAAAACGTATCTTTCCGACGCAATTCATAAAGCAAATACGCAATTCCAGAGACGTATCAGAGGCGCGAAAGCTTGAGCCATGGCCGTTTTACGGACGAAACAAGTGCTTGCTCATTTTAATATTTCCAACTTTCCCGACCAAGCCATCATTAAGCAACTTGTCTCCCCGGGACTACAAAGTGTCAGGCGACAAGCGATTTCCGCGTTTATTTCACGTTTTTAAGAACGAAATAGCAATAAATAAAAGTGTCTCTTATCCACAGAAATTCATATGCAACCTCAGATACGAGTATTATAGCATTTTACTGGAGGCCGTAAATAACTGTAGTGTATAGTAACTTTGAAAATTCTAAATATTCTTAGGCTCCACTCAACACTTACAATTTCTTTTAACCGCCTTTTAAGCGCAATTTCCTTTAACCAGGAGCTTGCAACATCATAAAAAAAGTTTCATCTGCTGTACAAATAACTACTTATCAAGTAAAGCACACTTCTCTTTTCATTCTCATTGCTTAAGAATGTCTTAGATCCATTAGTTACATGTAAACGATAGAGCAAGTCTCTTGGCGACAACGAATGAAAACGCAGCGCGGGGAATGGGGCAGTCGGGAGCTCCCTCCAAATCACTCCACTCCATTGTTACTTTTTTTGAGTTGTCCCCATTTCGCCTTATAAGTATTTAGAGAATTTGCTCGGACGTTATTTTAAATATAAAAAGATCACGGATTTATTTGACATTGATTGGAGCGCGATTATAATTTTCCGGAGCGGCGCAATTCTCTCCCTGAAATTTCATTTACAATTTTCAGTGTCATGGATTTTTATGACGGGCAAAAGTGGGTTTTCGTTTCGCAGACTCGTTTTATTGTTAACCCTGAACTAGCACGGATTTCGGAAAAATCAGTCTTCTCGTCTACGCAGCGAGATTTTCGTCCATAAATCAGTGAGTTGTCAAACTGTGCCGAACTCGGCTGATATAAATTACTGCTACTGGGCGCGGATACTGTTAGTCTGCTTCGTTTTACATTCGAGGAAAAACTTCGGAAGTTCAGTTCCGATCCAGTGACGAAGGCCAGTCAGCGGGAATTCGAATCTCATTTCCAATATCATGCTACGGGGCTCATCGTAAAACTTTTCTTTTTTACGTCTGTTTATGTCTACCGCAATACTGTGAGGGAAAACAGGTTGAAGTTTTTTATTAAAGGATATAAACACGACTCGGATTGCTGAAATACCTTTTTTTAAAGGATTAAACATTTTTATTGAACGTAAACAAATTGACATATTGTATACTCGTATAACATAGCATTAATAATCGTTAACAGTTGCTATAGTTGAAAAACTATATTGAAACACACACAAAAAACATGACGCATTGTAAGGATTTGTCTTAATCTTTGTTACATCTCAACAGAACTTGGACGGTCGTAAATAACCATTTGTAAAAATTATTACAGATTCATCCAACTTTAGCGGACTCAAGCATGGACTCACTAAGGCAATTGTCCACATGAGTCTTCACATTTCAGTTTGAAATATTGTGGCTATAGCATAATGCTAGATTACCAGATATATTGGTAATCTTTCAGAATCCATTCTCGATTATAAGTATTATCAGCTCTAAATTATAAACCTTGAGAAGATGCAGGCGTTCAACTTGGCAAGACAATGAGGAAAAGTGGACTGCAAAACGTTGAATACACTGAAAATATGTAAGCATTGTTAGCAGATATTTTGACACTGAATAAATTTGACGTACGTTCTATCTATTAATCTCGCCGTCGAAATTATTTGCAACAATTCTGCTCTCGAAGTCGTCAAGCAAGTTTGTCGATGCGCCAACTTCTCAGTGAAAGTTTTGACTAAAATGTATCATAAAGCCTTCTGAATAGATTTTATCTAGTTTATTAGTTTTTTATCTAAATAAGTAGCAAACAAGTTTGTAAAGTTTTCACTATAAATAAATACTTAATATAAATAATCATTATAAATACGAGTACATACATATGCAATTTAGTATGCATGTGATAAAGCCTACTAAGTTTAATAAAAAAAATTCAAATTACGGTCTTATAGTTCTAAAATTTTGTTTACTTTTCAGTGGTTCAGAGGTATATTAAACCGTTGGTTTCGATTGTTATTGCTCAAAGCCTGATAGGCGGTTTAAAAACATTCTACAATGTTGAGCAACCTACCTTCTACTCTATCACTTTTGAACTGAAAAAAAAAATCACACCGTAAAGGTTATAAAACTAAGACTCTCATAACAAATTTTCACCGTTGGCTATAAAATAGTTTTACGAGCTCCAAATCTAGTTACGTATTACAAACGTTCCGGTGTGCGTTGAAAATGGAAAATGAGGGACTTTATTCATACCGCACTGCGTCATAAAAAGTCAAATTTCATAAATTGGCCTTAAAAATAGGGTTTCTCGACCAAATATATACTTAACTACGTAATATTAAAATAACTTAGATATTTGTAAAGAGATTACATTAAGCAGGCCATAAACTTGTGGTACACAGTACAGACATAATACTTGTCTAAAATAACAGAACATGCAATTTATTGAAAGCTAAAATTGTCATTTCATTAAGGTATTCCATTCTACACTTTGACCACGAATAAATAATTAACCGCTAGGTATTAAAATAAAATAATAGGGTCTACCAGTCCCAAGTTATCCTTATCTGATATACACACAAAATTCGAATCTTTCGAATCTCATCCGAAGTTTTCTTTTGTCTTTTTTCTTTGTTTTGTTGTTGCTGTGAAATTGCGGGGCATAGCTAGTGTATGTATGTATATGTTCCTACATATGGCGGATGTTACGTGATCAGTGCATTTTACGCACAAATTCCATTATTCCGGGTGTCAGTCATTTGTCACGCGGTGAGTCAATTGTGCCACGGCCCAAATATTTGCGAACGAATAAGAGTTAGAATTCTAAAATAACATCGCACATGGCATTCAAGTCATTATATCTTCAGTGGCAAATCTACAGAAAATATTGCTTAAATTTTACCTTCTTTAATACTGTTTTTCCTACTATTTTCTACTAATACCTACCTAACTCCTACTTTCAGATACAGAAAGTATCTGAAGGATTTATTAAAACAAAAGTTTATGAAAAATTAAATATGTTAATGTTATTTTATATCTGTAAATTATGTTATTTGATAACTAAAATATTAGGTAATTCGAAACCTTACTTCGAAATTCCTCTCACAATATAAACAAATAAACAACACAAAGAAGTAAAAGTTTATGCGAAACCACGTGTAACCGCAATAATTTGATCTACGACATGAATGTTCGCTGTAACCTGTAACGCGGTTAGACGAAACCGCATGTCACAGCGAGTTACCGTGCGACGAATCGACGATCGAGACACCGCTTCTATTTTCGCTGTGAATACGGATTTTTTCCACGACACCGACCTTGACTTGCACGTGCTGAATAAGCAATGAATAGCTTTTTGTAATTTATTTACTTTGATGAAGCAGTGTTTTCATTTAGTCACGATATTTCGGGCCCAGAAGCCACATGATTGCTATCATTCCAGACGTGTGTTATTGTAGATGTCTCGTAGATTTGATATGGAATGGTTTTTCCACTCTTATTCATCAACAAGTAACTTTTTGTTCACTATTTGAGCTTTAGCAGATTCGGAATTTTTGTTTTCCAATCCCAAAAGAAAATATTTTTCACACGTCTGTTGTTTCGAATTCTTTTTTTTTATTTTTAATTATTATCATTTTATTTGTTTTATGATGATGTTGTAAATTTTTTTTAAACACCTGAGGTCAACTAGGGTTTATAAAGATATGAATCTTATGTTTGTAAGCACATGGTGTATATGTTACGTGAATTTTGTACCGCAATCTCCCCAGCTCATGACGAAGGATCGGTACTGACCCAAAATTTATCGATCAAAGTTAGTTGAAAACGATTTCCAAAATTGCGAGATTTTTATGGTTACCCCAAGATGAGGAAATTTTATACCATGTAATATCGCTAACTTCAGCCCGCTACTTCGTCGACTATCATATACGGGATTAAAAATTTTATATCGAAATAACTATCTGAATCCAGTTTATGAAAATTTTAGGCAAAACGTAAAATTGTATACCTAGTTACCTACTTAGAGCTGGACTTTTAAGGGATGTTTTTGTTTTCAGAGGGTTAAATAACACTTTGGAGCTCAAAAAAATTCCGAACTACGTATTTTTCTTGTGTTTTACTTTTACCACTACATATTATTTTAACTGCTTGTTTCGTTGCTTTTAATGCTGTAGGTAGGTACTAATTGGTCTTGAAAGCGTAAACTGCAACTATTAACAAAGACACCTACTACGTACGTAGAGACAATTAATGCAATTACTTTGTATTCGAAGATACAAAAGAAACTTCTCGGTCTCGGAGACAAAAGAAGGTCGTTTTCATATGTATCATGGCTATAGAATTCGCTTGGCAGTAACTCCTAGTACATTGCTACGAATCTTGGCTCCTCAACAACTGTTATGCGCCGCGCCGTGCTATCGTACTAAAATATTCGTTCCGATGACAAATTCCAAATGTATTGTTTTGTACCGCGGTTATTATTAAGCCAGACAAATAGGAAGCTTCGACAAATATTAAACGTTCTTATCTGTTTACTGATGATTTAATTGTCGTATTAATTACTACGTATAAAATGTATCTTTATACGTAGTAATTAGTTATTAATGTACTGTGTTTTTGACGTTCATCGAGTGTATACAAATACCTTATGATGAATAAAAATGTTTTTATTTTATTTTTTTATTTTAATGTGACCTAGGCCTGTCAAATATGTGCATGTTATGACAATTTGTTTAGCGGAGTAGAAAAAGGGGGTAATAAAGTTACGCTATACTGTCTATTGTATTTTGTTTAAATACTTAATTATGTCTTTTAATAGATGCATGAAGAGTAAATAAATAACTTTAAATTAAATAACCACAAGGTATCTATTGAGTTAGTTTAGTCTCTAATAGATATTTTATACAATTATTAAAATAACTAGTTGTTAACGGCTAATCCATTAGTGAACTCCGGAACTTTCAATTGCTCATTAGACATCATTCTGCACAATCCAGTGGCGAATGAGCACATTAACCACTACGTTACACGTTCAGCCATCACTTAACTGCGTGCCCATTCGCCACTCTCAAAGCAAACGTTACGTACAAAGTCAATGCGCTGTAAAGAATCTGTATAACGCTGACGTCGAATTTAGGGCCAATGACGTAAAACAACGCTAAAGATCGGAGCGGAGTTTTCACACGAATGTAATCTAGTCATCCATCTTCAATAAAAGTCTTGGTCCGTTCGAGAACACGCCTTGAAAAATTATTTTAAGAAAATATTAAACAGACTTCGAACCAAAAAGAAAGAAATGATTCAATTACGAACTTTAAAAACTTACTTTGGAGTCGTGCCCCGATTATGTTATAGAAAGAACAACGGCTTTCATGCAATTAATTCGTCACAATAGTTAAGAATCGAATTTGAATTTTATTGTGACCTGTCTCATTTTTAAAATCGGCTAACAACCCTTGCGATAGGTACGGAAAAAAAAGCCAGACATTATCTGTTCGAAGGCGTTTCTGTAGCTAAGCACAATATTATGTATATTAGATTAAAATTTTTACTAGATCTCGTCGTTTTAAATAGGAGAACCACACCACGCGATTAGCCGTCTTTAATGGCCAGCTCGATGGCGTTATGGGCAATATGGGCCCCTGAAATACGCGCTAACATTACTGCCGTTCAATAAAGCTCTGAGTGCTAAACTCCTGAAGTTATTTGTCCGTAAACAATCCGCGTAAAATTACTTTTTAATGGGCCCATTTTTATAAAAGGTAATAAGCAAGTAGGTACATGACCGACCTAATTTTAGCTACTTTAAAAAGGAGGAATTACCGTTTACGTTTGGCTGTGAGGATTATTTGCTGTTTAATCGACTTCAAAAAAAAGAAGGAGGTTCTCAATTCGACTGTATTTTGTTTTTTGCGTCATAACTTTCGACTGGGTGAAGAGATTTGGAGTCTAATCTGTTCTTATATGCATTTATTGTATGGTATTTTTAATTTATTATTGTAA
>DWQK01002914.1:0-12315 GCA_018231225.1 Noctuana stator | reverse complement strand
CGAGTACCGGCCGCGCCCGACGTTGCTTAACAATGTGATCGCTTGCGATCCACACTACCAGCGGGGCTATACGCGCTAAATAAATAGATAAATAAAAGAAAAAGATGATGTCGAAAGTTCTCGAGAGCTTATATCCACGCCTTGTTCCGCGTGAGCTTTAGAATTGGGTCTAAAGTTTAAACAAAAATCAAAAATGTGTGATAACGAATATACTTAGTAGATAGATAACGTATTAACTAATGAAGCAATAATTAATTAATTCATAATCATGTCTCTTTCTCGTTTTAATTTTAATCAGACGAACGACTAATTTAAATATTTACTGAAGACTTTCCCTTTAATTTACGGAATTACGTCCAACAATTTCCTAAGAAGATTATCCGTTTCTTACGTTCTCTCGTGCCGTGCCCCAATTCACGCCCATTCTTTACGGCATCGGGTAAAAATTACCCAAATTTTCAAATTACTCAAGCGAGTTTCCCGGAGCGTCACCCATTTCCAACTCTCCGGTCCGGGAGTTCGGGCTTCTGCGGAATGTACGCCATTAGCGTTAACCGCTTTAGGCTGATCATAGTACTGAGACACTATCGAGATTAGTATAAGAAATAAATGTTTTAAAAAATGCTGATTCTCAAATTTTAAATCTTCAAATATAGATTTTAAATTTCTAAAATTCTGCTCCTTACGCATTTTAACATTAATAAATGTAAGGCGATAGACAACGTTTAGAAACAGTTGAATTTAAACAATATGTACTTTATATTGTTTAAATAATGTAAGTATACTCTGGACTATAATAATATATTATATTGAAGACTATGAAGTGCTGTTGTGATCTATTTTATGAAGGTGATTATCGTTCTGAGCTGCATTTCTCCCTTTTATTCTGTAAAAAGACAGATGCTTGCAGCGAGACACTAATATTATACCTATTCAAATAATTATTCTTCAAATGTCTGTCACACCGCCTTTCTTCGTAAAATGACTAAAATGTTACTTTATTATTATTATTTGGGAGTAATTTATTTTTCGGAAAAAATACAATGTTATTTACATCATGTTATTCAGAAAAAACATAGCTACACTCCATTTAGATGTTTTCTGATATAAGGACGGTAGTAAGTTCATACACAGTAGCCACTGCGCCCAATTCTGATCTATTCTAGCTGACCCCAGTTGTTTCACTGATACTTACTGGCTACTTGGATTCAAAATCGCAACTATGTGATTCGCCTTATTTCTAACCGCTTAGAATGTGTCGACTGTCGGGAATTGCTTAATTTGTCGCAAGGGCTTTGATATTAACTTGAGATATAGTCATGTCTTACAACTTGGATCCCTTAGTCTTGTAACTTTCTTGGAAATATTTGGAGCATGGGATTAGTTATTTGTGTTCTGTTTGTATTTAGGTTAAAAGGAAATTTTACATAATTTTTCATTGAGAATATGGTAATATTATGCTTTTGTAACAATTTTATTTAGACCATTTATATTATGAAAAAAAAATTAAGGCTAGAATTGGACATTTTAAAAAGAAATTATTTTCTTCAATATGTATGTTGCACAGCACTCTTTCTCACTCTTTCATCTCTTTCTTTCTTCTATATTCAAATGCATGTCATAATTCTTTTGCATACATCGTCTTAAACAACAGCTTCTACCTGAATACAATTAAGATCAATGAAGCAATAGTATAGAATGTTTTTACTATTGTATGCTTCATTACGCTTTAGACATTTTTATGTTCAATAGTTACAATTTTAAAACTTATAGAGTAAAATATCCAGTGGCGTAGCTAGGGTATTTCCTGCCTGGTGCGGCTTACAACTTGATTTCAGAACACAGTAGAGTAGATACATAAATTTTTATTGCTTCACAACTTAAATAACTATGTATGTAAGTTGTAACATTAGATTTTGGTAAAAATTATTGTAAAAATTTTTCTTGTACATTTCTTGATTCATGATTGAAAAAAAATTAGAAGAATTGATCGTTGAATTTGATGCTCCTTTGCCCGGTGAGACTGCAGCGCTCGCACCCCCCCAGCTACGCAACTGAAAATATCTTAATTTTAATAAATTATTATTTCAATAACTCTTTCAACTTAGCTTGATACGTTATAAAAGTTGTAGAAAAACGTAACACGTGCTTACGTTTCAAGACAATTTATTATCTAAGTTGGACTATACGTTCCATTCCGCGCTAAGCGTGTGCGAGAAACAACAATTTTTCACAATTTGTGACGCGTACTGAACGTGAAAAATATACTTCACATTCCCACTTAGTGTAAGCGGAAAGTCTCGTAGGGAAGAGGCTTAAACACAATTTCTAATCCCTAAGCATAATAATGATGAGTAATACTAAACTAATAAATTTAGTACCTACTTGTAAATAGCACCTGCTTTTATTACAAGTTGAAAATGATTGAAATAAAAATCACTGGACTAACAATAGGTATCTTTGCCTTCAACCCTTTTTATGTCACAATACTGGGCACGGGTCTCTTCCCACAACCAGAGAAGGCCTGGAGCATACTCCACCACGCTGCTTAATTGCGGATTGGTAGAGATACGGGTTAGTGGCCAACCCGTGTCGGATGTTGTCAAACCGCCCAAAGGACTTCCGACCAGGTTTAACGACTATTATCTGTTAATAACAACCAAGACCGACGCCTGAACGTGCTCTTCGAATTACGGAAGTGTGCATGAAATTTGGCACTAGCGGTTACCCATCCGAGTACCGGCCGCGCCCGACGTTGCTTAACAATGTGATCGCTTGCGATCCACACTAGTAGCGGGGTTATGCGCGCTTCTTAAAGGTATCTTTACAAAGTCTTAACTTAGTTAATTGGACTTCATCTGTTTCGATAGTTTTATTCAATGAAATTAGTCAAATGTATTAAAACAAAATTTTCAGGTCTATTTACTTTAGTGTAATTGAAAAATTCTATTCAAAAGTTTTACCTAAAACCAGTCTCTTAATATCGCCATATCATCCCAATGCGGAATTTTAAGTCGCGAGAAACAATTTGGCGACCACCCAACAAAAAGTCAGTGAATAAGTTCCAACCAATAATGGACCAGCTAACAAGTATTTTTTATTTTATTTAAAGGTCATTCTTAACAATTCCAATTACTATTACCGAAAGTTGGCTTCAATTCTCTTTTTCGTCTAACTTTGAAACGGAATCTAAACTATTATTTATATTATGAACCCATAATTTAAAAATGGTTAATATTTTCCTAATCACTATTAGATTTCCAAGAATACGACCAGTATAGTGTAGTGACCCATTCGAAGGGCTCCGGTTTCGATTCCCGGCGGGGCAGAAATTGAAATGTAGATGTCTGTTTTCGGTCTGGGTTTTTATATAATTGTGTTTGTATGTGTCCCTGCACCCACACAGGGAATCCTAGTACGGGGCTGTGAGTATGAAACGTTAATAAGTCTTTTATCATAAATGTTAGCATTTTTGTTTTCTTCTTCGTATTCTTGTAATGCTTTTTGAGACTCTCTAACCCAAAACTGAAATCAAATAAGAGTTTCGCAGTAACAAGTACTAGGCACTCATAAATGCAGCGGTGTTGCTAGCCCGATGCGCATACAGAATTGCTAATGCGATGCGAACTGGGAGCGGAGTAATGCCAGAGCTAACCTCGTTACTGATCAGGATACTTGCCAACACTGGATCTACTCAAATACAGTAGGTACAGTTGAATATCGTTGGAAGGCAGTATATTTAATGTTTTGCTACAGAAGTACGATATTGTTAGCGGCACCATAATGGGGTGTTTGACACTAATCTAATTAATTCTAAAATAATATTCGTATAAAAGTGAACAATAAACAATTTCTTAAATTTTTATTCGATTCACATTGTTTAATAAATTCTATTTATATTTCCCTTTGAATCTATAACAAATTATGTCAATTGATTCATGAAATTGTGACGTCATAATGACGTATTGGACCTCAACAAAGTAACGCGTTAACACTACATACAATTAATTAAAAAATTAAAGAAGTATACCTAGATGCTAATTTGAAACAAGTTAAATAAGTAGGTACTTACAAACGTTCAAAGCACGCTAAACAAACGAAAACCCGAAAATAAACAAAACAACGGCAGAAATTCCTTCCGTCGAGCACCACCCGTTTTTAATATAACGGTGTAAAAATGGACGGAACAGTGGGGGAGTGCGAAAAATGCGTGGCATTCCACTCGCTTGTTCCGCAAAAAGTTATTGCTCGCAAAATAACTCGGCATGGTTACATTGTACAACAGGATGCAAGGTAAGTCCTTGCTTAGGGACCCGTTTTATCGTTAGCGAGACTCAGGAAGTACCCAAAGATTAAGGCCGCTTGATTTATATGTCAGTGCCTGGTAGGGGTCAATATCTGAGGCTTTGTTTGACTGTCGGTAATGACTGTCGGGCGTTACTTGCGTTCTATTATTAATATACTAGTTTAAAACAGCTACGAGTCAATCCGCGTCTATAACGTTATAGAACGTGGCAGACTAGGGAGGCAGACTACGGAGGAGGGTCGCCTAACGCAACGCGCAGTAGTTTATAATAATCTGAATACATAATTAATTTATTATCAATAATAAAAGGTAAAATTCCAATCATTAGATTGAATTTTCTAAAGTCAAACTAAATAAAGCCGTTTAATAAAATTATTTTGAGAATAAATTATAACCGACTTCAAACTCAAAAAGACGAAAAAATTTATTACAGACTTCACGATTTTATTTTGGAGTCTGTGCAGAATATGTTAATAAAAGGACTTTGGCATAGATTTCGTTGCATAGAGGCCGTCTTTACGTTTTAGGAGGAACTTTAGTGAAGTCGACTATAAATAGTAAATCTTGTTTCATCATTCCTCGCATATACATAGAAATACGTATAATGTCAAACACTTCGGTTTCCGCCCCCAACACAAGACATCAGCGATTCTTCTCAAATTCACTGGGCCGGAGAAGTGACAAAAGCGGGGAAACGCTTTTTCTCTCCATTCTTGGGTGAGCGGAGCAAATTAAGGACATAAAAGCTAAATGAGGTCGCGGTTTCTGTCAATTGTCACGGTCCCTGCAACTGAGTTTAATTTAAGTTTGATTGTGGGTAATTTGTTAGAGTGCTAAATTACGGTCAGAGATCTTTGCGTCAATCTGTGAAGGCTGTAGAGTATGATTTGTGGCTAGAGTCGAGCAGAATACCCGCTACGTAACGTTATTAATTATTAAAGTTACCCACCTTTTCCATAAATTAAATACACTTTTCAAAAAGATTAAGACGTACAAAAACTTACATTCAATGAGATTATTTATGAAAGACTGGTGACCGCGACTTTGTCTGCACAGGATTAGTGTTTCGAGCAATTCACGCAATATCTTTATAAATTGTAGCCTATGTGTTATTCTGCTGTTTAAGCTATGTTATTATAAAGTTTCATTAAAATCCATTCAGTAGTTTTTACGTGAAAGAGCACAAAAAATAAGTATTTGTATATTTTTATTGTAAATATTAATTATTTTATTTAACGATTAGTTTTTTTATAATAATACTTTATTCAAGTAAAGCAAGTAATATTAATATCGTAACTCCTGTGGCAGACTTTAAATTTACTTCAAAATTTTATAATCATAATAGTTATATATGATTACATCAACTTTATTCCTTTTGTGACATCTTTGTAAGCTTCGTCAGTGGTTGTCTACAAAATATAACTGCGTTCGTCGTAAGAACCACCAATTGTAGTCAAATGTATTGTATCATGTGTTAGTTTAAATGTTACCGGTTTACAGTAACAATGATTTGTATTCTATAAGTATTTGTTTGATTATTGAGTTGTAAATGATACTATATATGGAACAGAAACAAGCTTGTTGGTTGAGTTTTTAAACTTGTGAACTTCTGAAAATTGTCTGTTCGTGTATGCTAATTTGTCTTGTTATTAATTTTCTTATCCGTCGCTACAACGACTTTTCCCATTAAAACTCTTATTATTATCGGATTATGGTCCCTCATTAGGGTGAATAAAAAGATTAAGAAACGATGTTTGAATATAGAAGTTGTTTTTTTAAGAAATTTTGTTACGTTGGCCTGTCGGAGTTTCGTTTTACGGAATACAAAGTATTCAGTGAGTTTTCATAACAAAAATACATTTGTAGAAAATAAAAAAACGTAAGTCAATCATATTAAACTTTGCTTACAGCAAACAAACCCTATTTTAAAGCATGATTCTTACTTTGACTGACGATTTGATTGACGATTAATTGAACTGACTGATATCCATTACTGCAAACGGTCTAGAAATTTCTAATGTAGATAATTTTATTAGGCTGGAACATTGACAGATAATAATAATTAACTATGACTAAAAATTTCTATGAATCTAATTTTTGTTTATGACTTGACTGGACAGATATTGTAAAGAAAATCAAAGGCTTTTGCGAGCCTTTAAACTAAAATCATACTAAAGCACGAACCAGCATCATAATTATGTAGTTGAAAAGATTTCTACAAAATCGACCAAATACTGACTTTATGCAGCGTACTTTACATTAGATAAGATCGCTACGAAACTACTTTCGTAGCGTGTTCTACGATCAGAAAGTAGATTTCGTAGCATCGTAGCACTTTTTCACGAAAAATATATACCAATGTTGTATGTACGTACTTACTTACTACGCTGTTTACATTCCTTGTTACGTTTATTAGGGTTCCGTAAATTTTCACGTTTTAGCTCACACAGAGCAAACATAAAAACATAAAAATTTGTATATTTTGTGCACCCTTACGGCTCTGTGGGAGTACTCCGTTGATACGAGCACATCAAGAATTAGAACTAAAGAAGTACTCGTGTTCATATTTTGATTAATGTAAATATTAAAATTATTAGAAACTGTTGCGGAGCCTTTGGTAAGTGAGTTTAACTTTGGTCGCCTTGGAAAATCAGTGAAATAAAATTATTTTATGCAAGAACGGAAATCGACTTTCAAAATAAAAATAAAAAAAAATTAAATTCATACAAAATAAATTCTTCAAACTTCAAGTATCAATACGTAAATTGTATCTTGAAGTTTGAACTCGGTTTAAGTTTTTACCTAATTGGTTTCTCTCTAGTCTCGAATTTGAGGTCCAAGCGGACGAAGTCGCGACCAAAAGCTAGTTACAGGTAAATTAAATTCAACTTAATTATAATATACAGATTTGACGAGAATTCCAGGCAGTGTCTAATTCATTTAGACCTGGTGGATAAACATGATGAGCGTATGCAAATTCTCCGGTACCGGTGCTTAGTTAAAATAAATTACTTGGACTGCTCGCTGCTTTTAATTGTACGGATTTATGCATTATACTGAAACACGTTAATTTAACGCTTGAAGATATATTTACAACTATTCGTTGGATAGAGTTGAGTTAATTCGTTTTGTTTCAACAATTGCACTGACTTAAATTAAAATGATATTCACAGAATGTCGAAAATAATAAAATTTGTACCTATAATCATTTAGTCTGCGATAGTAATATTGAACAGGATCTATCGATAACAACACGGATCGCCGTGCCGTACGAAGCACGGAAGCTGTCATCAAATTTGCCACTAGCGGTCACCCATCCGAGTATCGACCACGTCCGACTTTGTTTAACAGTGTGATCGCTTGCAATCCACACTACAAACGGGCTATATGAGCGTATATAGAAGAAGCGTTACTTTTTTGCTACTGATTTACCATTAGTAGCAGAAAAGTATTTGCCTGAACACAATATTATACCTAATGTAGTAATTTTGTTGGTGCTAGAACTTGTATGGATCGACCGGGGAAGTGCCACCGCTGCACCCATGTCTGTCCTGAAGCAAATGCAGTAGTTCATTTGTGTTTCGGTGGAAAGGTGCAGTTGCCGGCCACACTTACATGAGGCGACCATCTGCCTCCGGGATAGCAGCGCAACTACATGCAACCTCAGGCAGGATACGAGTCTAGTTGAGTTTGGAATTTTGAATTTTTTTTTTGTCCATGGGCAGCAGCGACTACTTAACACCAGACGGCCTGTATGCGCGTCTGCTACTTCATATTATAAAAAAAATGTGAAAGCAAGTGAATTTAGTACATTGCATATACCCTTATACCCTTAATACGTCTCTGGACGTACCGTTGAGATAATGTCGCAGAGTTCATATTTACGACACCACTTGACTTTTACTGCAAATATGTAAACATTTTAGTGGGAACAATAATAAATGCGCGACGGGCGGTCGTTTCGCTGAATATATTGTGGTTTTCGATGGCTTGTGACTTTTACGTTCATTTCATATGAAGTATTGAAGGTTTAGTGCTAAGCGTTATTCGTGAAGTCCATTAAAAGGTGATGCTGATGTTTGGATCCTCAGAACATTGTAATTCAAAAGTGTTGGAGAGAAACAAGTCTGCCTGCAAATAATAAATGTGACTCCATCTTCATAATACACAGATAGTAGCAGTATAATAGATCTAAAATAGATTCTTGATATCCCGATGACTTGAATGTAAATTTTGTTATTCATAAAAACTACATACAGACTTCATAAAAAGACGAGCTTCTAAATTCGTCGCGATGTTTTTTTTACTCATATTATAGTGAGATTGGAGTTTGGAGGAAAAATTATTGGTGGTTGGCTTGATATTTCTATGCAATACAGTTATAAAAATATTATTCAGTCGATTCGGGTAAAACTCAGTTAACTTAGGCGCTAAAAACTCCGTTTCCACACGCTCGAGCTCACGAGCTTCCACTAGTTCTAAATATTTTGGGTAGAAACGTATTATTTAGGGCAAACGCTAAGTCTTTATAAAATGGCCCACATAATTTGGGTTCACTCAAACGCTTCAAGGGCTGAAAAATTCTCAGAAATGGGGCTAAGATTTTTTATGAAACGTAAAGAAAGTGTAAGCGGAGGCACGACTCATCTGGGTCACCGCTAAACGTTAGTTGTGTAATGTTGGTTTAAGAGCGGTCAATCTCATTTTGCTAGTAAATAGGTACGGACTAATCTACTGTTGTATTGATTACGTTTGTCATAGAAATTATTTCATTCTTCTTGACACATTTCTTGACACGCATTTCATTGTTATTGAAATTGTTAATCTAAATTAGCTTCCGAAGAACCGTCGACTCCTGAGATACAAATCTACCTATCAGTTACAGGAACTTTTGAATGTTAGAAAAGAGGATTTGTAAATATGTATGTACAACATATATATATAAACTATCAAATTAGTTTTTACATTACTTCATGTTTTAGCTCATTGTAAAGTTATTTCCATTATTAGGATTCAAATCCACGACCAACCCATTTAATACCGGTCTGCCCTTTTGCAGCTGTCTCCGCTCTCTCGGCTCTTACCCACTGTGCCAAAGGTTCACGTTCAAGGCTTTCCGTAATTATTAAGTTGTCCTATTGATATATTATGTTTTCAACACAAATACTTCATAATGTGCGCGATGGAAAAAACTAAGTTAAGTAACTTCACAATAAATTACTTATGTAAAATCCAGCTCATGTTTTTCAAACGTTACGAAATTAGTGAAAAAACTGCTTTACGAGTATTTTCATGCAATTCAAAGTGCCTAAAAATCCAATTTCGCGCAGCATAATGACAATCAAGTTAAGGCTTTCCCTTCAAAAGCGACACTCCGGCGCGAAATAAAAATGCTAATCTGCCTTTGATCTCGAAAGTAATTACAAAAAGGGACAAAAAACATATTGCTTCACACTACACTGCTTTACTATAATCGTATGCGTTCCCGAACTCAATTTTGCATCACAAAGTTGTACGCTTTAGGCTACCGTTGCACTGACAGCGAGTGAGTACGAGTACGTTCCGACTTTCGAAGAGTTTATTTATTTTTTGCTGACTTCAATGCTTTAATGCCTTTACAATAATCGAACGTTAAAAACTTTACGCTTAATAGACTCTGCCTACCGGTTATTACCATCGCCGCATCTAATTGTTTACAACAAGTCTTTTCAATAAATATGTTACACAATATAGTTTGCAACACTTTTTAAAAATTCCTTTGCTTACCCCCCAAAAGTATTCCCTATATAAAACATTCATTGATTTACTAACTTTCGCCTTTGAAGCATCGACTTACATTATTATGTGTACCAATTTCAACTCAATTGATCCTGTACTTTCGGAGCAAATAGGATATGACAGTTAGACAGATATTATTATGGGAGTCATCCTATGAACCCTTACCTTTTGAGGTTCGGTACGGAACACAAAAAATATATTCGTACGTATAAAAAAAATATTCTAGATACCTATACATAATACTCGGCGTAAATGAGACACGTACTGTAGGCGACAACATGTAAAAATAGTGAACACAATTCGCCCCCAGTTCTCAGGTTTTCGGTCGATTTGCATATTTCAGTTCTAACAGCTATGATATTACGTGCCTGCATTAATATTAATGGTTTTATTATATTACCGTCGTGGGTCCCGAATGGCCTATCTTCATGTAAAATAGCTATAAAAAGTATAATAATAAGATATGGAACCGTGCACTTACAATAAAATTGCGAAGGTATTTCCTTTGAATATGTTTGCAGAATCTAATAGCGTCCCTTTGTGGGCAAGGTTTCTTTATTCATTGTACGAGATGGCACCAATTGGTTGTCACAAAGTTGGTAGCCGTTTTTATTTTCTTTTCTTGTGACTTTTGTAAGTTGCTAGTATTTCGGTAGCGATGGTAGTATTAATCGCACTGCATTAAAGGTTACCGCATGTGACCGCATAATAATATGACCTGTGTGGTGTAATGGTTACTTTGCTAGTCCACTATTCGATTTCCGGCCGGACAGAAATTTAAATGATGAATTTAAGTTTCTGTTACCGGTCTGGGTGTTTGTGTAAATGTCTTTGTACGTGTCCAAGGCACCCACGACACAGGGTTGTATGCAGTACACGTTTGTACTACTAACAGAAATTATACCACTCTAATCAAGGAAAAAATAGGTCTCATAAAATTATTACTTGCCTCACTTTGAAAGCCTAAGCACATCACTAGATAGAAGTGCCTTTTTTCTATTTACTATTCAATCATATTATCACTATAATAATATCAGGCTTTTATAAAGCTTTTATATGGTAATAACAATCTAATACCATTCAGAGAGGACTAAAGGACGTATTTTATTCTTTCTATAGTAAAATTCCGACAACTTACGAATTTAGGACCAAATTAAGTACCAACTAATGGTAAGAGGCGACAAATTTAATTTATGATGATTAATAGCTATGAATCTAATTATCTACAGTTAATCATTTGTGATTTACACTTTATTTTCAAGGAGTGCCGAGAGTTTTTTTTCGCCGGCTTTTTTCTCGCGGCCTACCTTAGCCAAAAAAAGGGGCGCTTAAAGCCGATGTACCGAGTTATTTGACGTTCATCGAGTGTATACAAATACCTTATGATGAATAAAAAATGTTTTTATTTTATAAAATAGTCACATAGTTTCTAAATTATACATTTCTATAAACATTATAGATATATTCTCTCTTATTCTCTTATTCTTATGCAATACACGATTTTGCTAATATAGCGTATAACCAATAATTGGGGTCTCCGGTCCGTAATTAAATGTCTGATTCGATTCGGATAGCCGTAAAATCGGTCCTGTATATAACAGTATCAAGATAAACAGATACAGGATAACCTTAATAGTTTACTTAGGCAGATTTCTATTAAGGGACATGTAGGAATCCTGAATAAATATAGGAAGGTTCTTGACCCTTTTGATTGAATAGATAAATCAAATTTAAACGGCACTGTTTTGTTTAGTTTGTAAATTTGTTTAAGTTAAACATATTTTTGGAAGCTAGCTTGTTGTTTTCTGATGTTGATTTGGGTATAAAATAATAATTAATGTAAAGGTTAATTGAAAATTGATCAATATGATACATTGTATAACTATAACTAACACATTGTATAAATTACATTATAGTGCGTGATAATAACTCGTTACATTTATTTGACTTTTATTATATGTTCGTTAATACCTTATGAAGCGCGTATAGCCTCGCTGATAGTGTGGATCGCAAGCGATCACATTGTTAAGCCACGTCGGGCACGGCTGGTACTCGGATGGGTGACCGCTGGGCACGTTAAGCCGTCGGTCCCTGTTGTTATTGATAGACAACAGTCGTTAAACCTGGTCGGAGGCCCTTCGGGCGTTTTGACAATATCCGACACGGGTTGGCCACCAATCCTCATTGAAACAGCGTGGTGGAGTATGCTCCAGGCTTTCCTCGATTGTGGG
>DWQK01002913.1:0-12316 GCA_018231225.1 Noctuana stator | reverse complement strand
TTTCAAAGTTCGAACCTAATTACAGACCAGTAAGTAAAGAGATTTATTCAGACAATATTTTAACTATCTTACAATTTTTCTTAGAATAAAATTATAGTACCTATCTATTTACAAAGTTAAACTATTATCCCTTATTTATTTAGTAAGCATATTATAACTAAAACTCATGACTTCATCTGAAACTTTTACAATTACAAAATGTACAGTTGAAGTTACTTCAGCACTCAGTACTTAGAAGAACTTAAATTGTAATGCCTCTCAGAAATGCGCACAACAACTAACATTGCAGTCGTACACTGGCCGTTTCGTATAATTACACGTTAGCCAGTTGCAGCGCTACGCCGCGCGCCAGCACCTCCCTAATTGTACTTTACTGCGCGGCTATGGGGCGCAGCTAGCAGAGCCAGTGTGGCTTCTTAACTATTTTTATCGTAACTACTGTAAGTGTAAATTGTATGTTATATACAATAATTTACAGGTAGAACTTGTACAGCTCGCCCAGGGAGGATACCACCACCGTCCTAATAACCCAGCATGTAACTAGATAGGTAACTGTGTTTTATGAGGACCCGTGGCTTCCAAAGATACGTTTGATTGTGTCGACTATCCCATTTGGGGGATTGAAGGGTTGTCTTACTTAGCATAAGGTGACTTTTATAATAATATTAAAATATATATTATAAGTAAATCCTACTGAATTGACATTTTCATTCACAAAAATCAAACAACAAAAAATTTTAACTAAAATATATTCTAATAGAGCTGTCTCACAGTGTAAAAAATATAATTTTATATTTTCATGCAAACATTCATGAATGTGCCAATCAAGGGTTTCGTTATCCCCATTAATCTGACTGGGAATGATTCAAACCACAATAGCATTTGGAGGATGCTGGCTGGGGAGTGCGATAACAAAGCCGTGTGTCATCGCAGCTACGACAAAACGATGACCGAATCTATTCAAAATAATAGCTAGGTATCAGAAAGAAGAACTTTTACTAGTTAATTTTTTTTTGTACTTATTATTAACGGTGGGTGTGTAGGTATACCAAACCAATACAGAATTAATATTTTTCCACAAGTTTCTTTCTGTCTAATTTAATCTTGTGAGGCAAACTTACCTACTAGAATTTTGACTAATATCGATGGATTCCGCAAATAAATAAATTACGTTTCAATATTTCAAGAAATTACGTTTTAATATTTCAAGCAGTTATTTTAAAAATATCTCATGGAACTTATTAGGTACCTACTACGAGTACAATCTTATCTATTTTTTAAACCTTACCTTTAGTTATAAGTTCCTTATAAGCCTCGAATGCTATGTAAATATAATTTTATTCTATTGAAAGTGTTTATGAGCTGAACAAATCATCACATTTGTCATCGTGTGAACTACGCTCATGTAATTTTATGCTAAAAGGATTAAACACTAGACTTGCCATGACTATAATAAAGACATAACAAACATACCTCTAGAAACGTAATAATTAAAAACCAGGAAAATATTTTAAAAACATTAAAAGTATTTTCTTTTACCGTGTATGTCTCATACCATACACTTACAACCTTTATAAATATTTATATTTATAATGAAAAAATCGAAGTGTTTAAAGCAAGCCATTTGATTTGCGTCGGATCGGCAAATCGAGATCGATTTTAAGTCATAATTAGCTACACTACATAATCATACTTTTGAAGTTACGGAACCAAGTTCACATTACAAGAATTTCACATTCACCCACTAGATGGAGTTACTAAGTTTTAGTTAGAGATCGCCATCTACAGGAAAGGAGCGAACTACGTAGAGTTCATGAGAAATTTTAAACCTTCGCCTGTAATAAGAGCAGAGAGAGGTCTTTGTGTGTAACTTTACCTAATATCAGCTAGATGGCGAAACTTCGCTAGTAATGACGAGACATGTAAAGCATGTTATTACTATGTTATATTATTTTAATATTGTTATATCAATCATTCGTATTAATTAGACTTGAAAAGAATTCTAACCTCGTCTATTCAATTTTTGCAAAAAGTACAAGGAGTATTAATTTACAGCATAAAAGTGTAATACTAATAATGATAAGTGTTAAAATACAGTTATAATATGAAGCTACTGTATTTAGCAAAAGTTATCTACTAGTAGTACTGCCTTTGTATTATTTTTTGTTTACGATTATTTTCGCGAATTCAAGTTCATTCACACGAAACTGGTTTTGGTTTACTAGCTACGAGTAGCGCCATTGTACTACAAATGGCTAAATCATGCATACTTGCACAAAAGCCATAAAAACATGCTCGCAGATTTATCCCGTTACTTTGAGCAAACCTACTAACCCGGGCAGATCACTTTCGCTCACAGAAGTTACCTACACTCGGGCAGTGGTCCAACGAAGATGGTTGAGCTTCTCGTATCTATGTTATGCGCATTTTGCAACAAATAATATCGACCCAGTTCTATATGTTTAGAACTTTCATTCTGAATATAATGGCTTTAAGGACAGAATTGTCCAGAAAAAGGATACAGGGTTTTTCAAGATAATATTTGGGTAATATTTTAACGTTAACTGCCGATGTGATTGATATGTCGACTCTGTATAAGTAGGAGTGGATAGGCCACACCGTTTGAAGGACAGACAACCGATGGGGAAAAAAGGTACAATAATAATTGAACCTAATTACATTTTTTTAATTCGACTAAAAAAGAAACTTACTTCGATTAATAGTTTCAGATAAACAAGCGGAGAAACACACACCTGTGAATCTTGCTGTTCTCAGAATATTACTAACTAATATGTTTATAATATTGTGACTTAAAAAAATTTAAGTCTCACCGACTACTTAAAATTATTCAAAGGTGTACTTTCTAGGTGTATTTTTAATTACGTATAATCATATTCTGATCGTTACATACGTTTATAGACTATTCTATAAACCGATAAACTATATCTTGACGATAATATATTCATACCAAAAGTGAATATTATGTTGGAATACTCTCAAGGGAGCTATTCATCTGTTACTTCTACTATGGATGTTTTATTTTACACAGCATAGAATGCGAAAATGGGAGGTTTTTATACAATGCTGCTTTTTTTAAGTTCCCTATGCACTGCACGTCTATAAATAAAAGAGGCAGAATTAATACATACCTACCTACTATTATGTCTTTGGGGCTTTGTATTCGATAAAGGCAGAGTTCCAAGATCCTTCATCTATTATATTATAAATATCAGTTTTCATTGTAATTCTTTAAAAAACGGCGGATTTTTAAACAATTTTTTATCCCTTATTTAAACATATTCTGTGTTAAACCAGTTCACCCTTACTACACAACTAGGTATGTGTGTGCCAAATTTCATTCAAATTTGTTTATAACATCAAAACATACAAACTTTCCAATTCTAGTTTTGAGTCAGTTGGTGCTTTGAAGGAAAATAATGTGGAGTTGAACGTGATTTATCTTGATGGAATAAGCCCTACAAGTTACATACATGCACTTAGTACAACGCAAAACTAACGGAAACCTAGTTGACCGTTACTGAACGTATGCATCTCATGATATTAAGCTCCACCAACAGAATCAGGAAACCGGTTGAGGACAAATATTATACGTTCAATCACCTTATTTTTTGAGGTCGATTTTATTATTAAGTTTTTAAAACAACGATTGATAACCTGAATATGATAGCGAGAAAATGCTGGATTTGGAGGGCGCCGGACCGGATAAAGTGACACCAACTAAAGGAGGCCTATATTCAGCAGTGGATGTTCAAAGACTAATGGATGGACGGAAAATAAATAAAAAGCATCAGTTACTATCCTGATATCGATGACCATCCACATTCCTCCTTCGATTTTGATTGTGTCAGAAATTACTCTGGTCGCGTTATGACCTATTTACGCCACTACAAACTTCTGAACCCCTGAACAAGGTTTAAATATACGTAATTATTAGGTTTAAATATACGTAATTCCAGTCCTAGAATAAGAACATATTGATCAATTAAGGACGACGTATTTTCTAATTTGAAGATTCCACATCGGTGCGGTGGGTAACCTCCTCTTTCTTTAACAAAATGTTCGAAGCGTTCTTTGCAATCCTACGCAGCACAATCGCCATGTTTTTACACCTGCCGCATTTTTGCAACCGGTTTACTTACTCATTTACTAGGACACGGGATGGCATGTTTTTGTTATTACTAACTACAACAAAATTAATTGAACAATGTAATTACCTTACCAATTACCCATAACGCATCTTTGAACCGAGAAAAATTATGTTTTTGTTTTGTTTTGTTGAGCCTCGTTGTTACATTAAAGAAATTACCATCTAACTAAATACTAACCTGTCTACTATGAAAATGCTATGTTTGTTTGTGTATAAATAAAAGCAATTTTTTGGACTAAAATATCACAAAAGCAAATGCGTACTTAATATTAAAATTGGCATCAATAATATTGAAGTTCTTAGTTAAATTTAGCGTTTGGCATTTAATCTTTAGTGCATCAGAACCGTCGGTAAGACAATATGCTCGTAACTAAGATAGACCAGATTTTATTATTTTACAGATAACCAAAACCTTCCCTTATTCAGCTTGAAGACAATGGCCGTCCTTAGTCTTGTGTTCGTGTAAACTTTTTCAATGAATTTATCTGAGACAACTGAATTTATCATAATAATCATTCGACGTGCTTAATTAAAAGCTTGCGTTTGAAATGCGGTTGACCGATCCTTCCTACCTACGTTCGAATTGCAAATTAAAATTAATAATACCGTTATCATTTTACACATAAATTTATTTTTATCCCAGGAAGGTTTCAGTTCGAACAATATTTTAAATCTAAAATTTAAATTGCGACAAAGATATCCTTGATGCGTACATTTTTAATCTTCATAAATACGTCTCAGACATACAACAAGGAAGGATATTGCCAATTTATTAGTTAATATGCAATGAGTAATTATTATTATACTACTGTATACTCTTTTGGTTCACGTTATATGCGTGATATTTAGGTGTAAGGTATATCGGAAAAATGTAGTAAATAATAGTGGCGCTGCGGGAGACCTCACATTGAACGTAAAGTTTATGATGAAAGTTATTGCGTAGGTATATGTCGGCAATTGCACGCATAATATTAAGGATTATTATTACTAGCGCTTTTTTGTCCACCAATCCTCACTGAGCAGCTGTGGGACAGTGAAGGCCAGCGTGGGCACGTGCCTTTACCTACTACTTCTTTTCTATAAAAAAATATAATAGGTATATTACTTTAATTAAGGCGACATAAAAAAACTGCATATTGCGTTCTATAGGAAGTAAGCGATCCGCCGCCGGCCTATTATAACTTTACTGAACGAAATCGTAAAGCAGTGTAAAAGTGGGTGTTGGCAAATATGACAACTACTTTTATTATAGTTTCAATTGAAGTCAAACTTCATTGGGTGCGATAGAAAAATGTTGAACATTAAGAGGTATGATATCATTATGGTTTATAGTTGACAAATTTATGAAGGTAATAATTGATGAGATCAATAAAATTAAAGGTATGGTATATAACTATAAAGATGAATTCTGACCTCATTTTTACCATTATTATCACAATCACACGAATTTAAGGAATTATAATAATATAGAAGATGAAGTTTACCTTATCGCTTTTACTGGTTAGATTTCAATTCCAGTAAAAAACCTCTTACAAAGAAATTCAAAAAAAGGGGAAAAGAGAACAATAACATAATTTAGAACGAAACTATCTCAAAGTGAGCATTTGGTTAAAAACGTGCAAATGTGAATGCAAATAGTTGGTGTTTATCGAGGCCCTCAATATTGGTTGGTTTCAACGTGGCCATGCAAGCTGCTCCACGTGAGAATGTCCCGTTATGATTCCATTAAACTAGGGTCCGAGTCTATTTTACAACCACGATGGCTTCATAATGACATCACAGTGATCAATCGTAATAATTGAATTACGTTGGAATGCTGGTCAGCATCGTATATGCGCTATTGTCGAAAAACCGTTAATATAGTTAAACGATTATTATTTACACAGTGAAATTACAAAACATCAGTACATAGGAGTAAGGGCGAATGTACTCCTTTTTTGAAATGGCTGTCTGTCAAAAAACTTTCTTTCTTCCCTATCTGTTGTCCTTCTCCAAACGACGTCGCTTACCAACTTCCACTACAGCTGTCTTATTTGGCAACCTATGCCGGTAGACCACTGATTACTTAATTTTGAATAATGTCCTCCTCATCACAAAACCTTTGGTCACAGTCACGATTACGAAGATAGCGGTACATTCAAGTGCACGGTCAAGGCGATGTAGAGGTGCGAGCTTGAACCCGAAACAGTCATTCGCGGACCACTCGCCACAACCACGACACGTATACGACAATAGATACACTCAACAAAATAAATCTTTACTAGGATATCAAAATAATTTAGGGTGAGTACATAATTATCTGTTTACCACGTAAAATTAAAAAATGTACAGAATTTTATGAAATAGATTTTTAAACTTTCTCAATGGAAATTGAAATAACTTTATATTAATATAGATGTAAAACAAAAGGTGTCATATATAACTTAAATGTGGTGTGGACCAGTATGGTGTAGTGGTTAACATGCTGGTCCTCCACTCTAACAGTTAGATTCGCAGCGGGGCTAAATTTTAAATAAACATATTTCACAGTACCCATGACACAAGTACTCCTAATGTAGAACTATAAATGTGAAGGGTTAAAAAAAAATTGTGCTAAATTCAAAATATATTAATTTACCATGACCAAAATATACAAACCAGTGTAGATAATAATATTATGTCCCTTATTACACATATTGTGAATAATGTAATTAAATACTTTTGAAAGCACAGCAACACATTCTATGTGAATATATTATATTCAATGTCAGTCTTACTCACGTTCGTGCATTATATAAGCAAAGCACTTTTTAAAATTTTGTATGCGGCATGCATACAATATTGGTTTTGGTATATTCCTAGAAATTATTAGAATTTATATTTTAGTCACAATGTTACGAATAGTGGGTGCAAACATTACGTTAATATTTTTGAGATAATTCATTGCAGCTGAAAATTTTCGATTTAATCTTTGAGTAGGTACCTATTCGAAAAAAGAAATTCATGATCAAGTCCATTTCCATTTTCATCTTTGTCGTAATTGCTTATCTGCCTGTTATTGTCACAGCATGTATTACGGAGTTGTATCAATAATAATAAAAAACTTCATATATCTATTCTATTTAAATGCATTTGCCTTAAGTTATTTTTCTTTTTTGTTTTTGTTTTAGGAACATGAAACGAATAGTACTGATTGGTTTGTCTTTAGCAATATTCTGTTACGCTAACGCTGAACTTTACGATGATGAGGACTATGCTACAGTTGAAATTGAATCAGAAAATAGCATAAATACAAACTTTAACAATGATGCGAAAAGTAATAGAAACGCACGCATACTTTGGCCGTATCCCTTGAACAACAAAAGTGATCCCATTACGTACGAGAAGACAGGGGGAGAAAAACTGATTGACAATATAAAGAATTCGCAGAGAAAAGCTCGTTTCGGGTACTGGTCGTATCCACAGAGCCCTATAGTGGATATGATGTTGCAGACAGTTGCAGTTAATTACTCGCCAGTCAATTCCAACGACCCTTTTGACTTCTTGAGAGATTCTTATCCGCTGCCTAAAGGTAAGCTTATTCAATTTCAACTTATTTTATTATTAATATTCATGTAATTTCTTATAAATAATACAATTTCGTAAAAACAAAATTAACAATGAGCGAATCTAAGACGTCCTCAATAAAAGCTTGCAATTTGCACTCATTTAACGTCGCGTGGACTGTCAAAAATGCTGAAGTGTTCCTTCAAAAACTGCAAAACGTTTCGTTAATTAAATACCCTTAAATAGTAACTTAAGATCATTGTGCTTAATATCAAAATGGTTTTCGCAAGCCATAGACATTAAATAGTTTTATTGAACCACAGATAGCATCGTAGTCACACTACAAGAGCGGCCTACCAGCAATGTAATCAAATACAAAATTTTAGGATTTCATTTTACTACGCGTTTTATTTAAAAAAAACCCGGTTTCTGTAATATTTTGTTATTGATTCCAGTAACCACGAAAGCCAATTTTTGTTATTTAAATTTGCGTTTTAGTTATTGGATTCTATATCTATTATATATGTCTGCAATGTTCTCATGCAGCGTGGGTAATTTTTTCATGTAGAACTCGGACATAAAATACTAAAACAAATGTTATCTTAATAGCCAATGAATTAATAGACGTAATTAAATTTAGAAACACAATGAAGTTACGAAATTCAGGGGTCATGCTCACAATTATAGATGACTAATGAGTAGTTGTTTCTTATGCATTACAATTGTTTATTATAATAACGCTGCGTGAAGGAAGCTAGTTCCTGTACTTTGTTGAGGAGATGTGGCCGATACTTTTGATTGACATTTTAAAAAAGGAGCTATAAGAAGTCTCCTTCAAAGCCGCAAACGCATTGGTGACTCCTCTGTTGAAGGCCTGTGTAATAAACGTAGTCTCCGTTTGCATAATACATCTAAACAAACAAACAAAATGTTGAAGCGCAATATTTGTTAAATAAAAAATTGCTACAGCTATGTACAATTATTAAATTGTATGTACAATAGACACATAGTACAGTAAATTCTATGTACAATCTGTCAGAATATGTAATAAAAAATAATGTAACGATTTATTACACACAGCCTTTATGCACATTTTAAATCTGATTTTGACGTGATGTAGTAATATTTTTTTTTTGCATTACAGGTTTCACTAAGCCGTTAGACGAGTATTATTATGTAATAATTGGAGCTGGATCGGCTGGTTCAGTGTTAGCCGCTCGGCTTACGGAGGAAAAGCCTAAGGCCACTGTCCTCGTCATCGAGGCTGGCAAACCAGAAATGGTACTCACAGACATCCCGGCACTGACTCAGTATTGGCAACTGACTGACTACGCCTGGCCGTACACTATGGAACAGCAGCCAGGAGTTTGCATAGGTAATTATTAAAACAGATAATTAAACTAACAAAATGGAACTTAAAAAATTCTATACCTGTATTACCTATACCTAGGTATTAATGCATTTATCATCTAGGACCCAGAATCAACCTTTTGTTAGATAGGTACCTAGACTCAAGGTATCTAACAAATAGGTTGAATCTATAATTTAATTAGAGCCTATAGAACGCCTTTATACAACAAGAATATTAAAGGAAACTAATTAGAGCCCCTATTAATTAAAACGAATGAGTGCGAACCTAAGTATTAAAAAATGCGATCTTAAAATCTCAATCTTTAGTTTAGTTTATTAGTACGAGCTTAAAAACAGCAAGGATTTGAGAATGTCACGAAATAAAAAGAAACGGCAAAAAAATGTGCAAGAAAACATTCAACATCTTAATTTCGGCGTAATGGGCGTCCAAATTACTTACCTACCGTTATAAGTGGTTTAAACTAAACAACTTCTAAGCACTGAACTTGTTACGTTCATAATTGTCACGTACCGATATCTAAGAGGTATCATTATTTCTGATCGTTATGTCGTTAGCTCGGCGTCGACACCACTAGTAAGAAAATGGAGTGAGAAAATTGAATACAGTTCGTTAGTGGAATTGTATCTTCCCAGTGAAGCCAATATTTTGTGTACATTCCGCGGACCGGGGTGACTCGCTTCCGCTTCGTTCAGCATTAGTTCACTAGGTCAAGCTACCCAGTAATATGAATAGATCGTAGGACAAATATCTACTTCACTAATATAAATGCGGTCATCCAATCAAATAAACATCAATATTATTGAGTTAAATCCGTCGAACCCATTTATAAGCGCTTGCTTTCTAAACTTTTAGCGGAACTTCTAGTAAAGTAAACGTTAAGATTAAGGCTGTCAACCCAATTTTATTACGCGATGATTCTGTAGAGAAAATATTGAATATTGTTTGTCAATATTGTTTATCGGTACTTACCAGACATGAAATAACTTTCGTGTTTGTTTTTGACGGAAATTGTGGTAATTTCCATACTTATAATTATGATGTATTTACAATATTAATAATAATCAGCTATTTTTTTAACTGACTTGCTTATTTCTTTGTTCTAACGTTGTAATTAGTAAACAAGTCCGACCGCCTTGGATCTTAATAAAATTAGACAATTTGGGAAGCTTGATTGAATTAAAACGCGAGAAGAATATAATTAATGATCCCGGCGAGATTTGTGCTCGCTGATTTTACAATTAATTAGTCAATTTTTCTAAAGACGTGGAGTCTTTTCCCACATCAAAATTGATTAGTCTTTCTATATGAAATCATTGAAAAATATGTAATTTGCAATTTTTTTATGTGGACAGCATTTCCATTAAGACAATATCTTAATGGAAATGCTGTAAACCTTTTACTGTAGTAATTTTACATACTTAATAATAGTTGGTTGTACGGAGCAAAAATAACTTTTTGATTTATTATAGTTTGTATAATAAAACATATACCTACTGCTTATTATAGTGCAAGTATTGGATTGTAAAATACTAAAGTTGACGAGCGTGTAAATTAACTTGAATACAGTTATACGAACAAAACCAGAGCACTCGTGCAAATGTACTGCACGATCCATTACTCGTACTCTCGATCAAGCGTTACAGTTACGTGCTTATTTTCTGTCAGTTTACGTCCGAACAACGATCGAGGGATCAAAATTTGTTTATCAATTACCCTTCGACTGCGCTAAATTGTACTTCAAATAATCTGAAAAATAGCTTTGTGTTTCTGCGGTAGCGTTTGGTACCACGAGTTGTTTATAGTTGGCAAATTTCAAATTATAAGAATGCGAATTAAAAAAATACTTACATAACGACGCTTCTACCACCATTAAAGATACGCCAAATTTGGGGCAAATCGAACATTAGTGGTTCTAATTTAGCTTCGGCAAGCTATATTGAAGCTTGTAATAATAAATGATTGTTATGTATAAGATGTACGTAGTCGTACAGGTTGATCCATTACCTTAAGACCTAATTTTACAGAACAAATACATGTCTTAACGGTTTCGCTATCCTACTAATATTATAAATGTGAAAGTTTGTATGTTTGTTTGTTACTCTTTCACGCTAAACTGCTGAACCGATTTCTATGAAAATTGGCACACACATAGAGGGTAACTTGGATTGACACATAGGATAGTTTTTATTCCGAAAAAATGTTCTTGTGGGATGCCATTTATCGAGGAAGGCTATAGGCTAAGCGTTACGTTACAATTCTTAACGCGGGTGAAACCGCGAGACACAGCTGTTTAAAATCAATGGATCTTAGTACTGTATTTTTTTTGTTTGTCTAAAGCTCGGTGTACGAGTAGCTTAGCTTCACGCAGTTGCGCACCAGAGCTTGCAAATCTTCAAACGTAGCACAAAGACCTCTATGAAACTAGAAACCGCAATGTATGTAAGCACTTGCAATTGCACATGCACATGACTCAAAAAGATTGGGAATCGAAGTCATTAAAAAATAATTATGGTAAGAAAAAGTTATTATTATAGGTAGTAATATCAGAAATTCTTAAAAATATATATTACTTAGGTTACGTTTAGTATTTGAAAACTGAAAATCATCAATAAATAACACGTTTTCATTAAATAATAATTGCTATAGAGAAATAAATGATACACACAGTGTATTTTATTTTGTATGATGTCAATCAATAAAAGTACTATGGATATTTTAATTGATTAAATTATTTGACGATTGAAGCATGCTGTTCCACGATTTATCGGGTTGTGAGGAGGACCCGTGCCAAGCAATTGCATTGGGACCATACGAGTTGCAAGGTTGCAGGCCAACTTTCTCAATAACAACTCAGCTAGTCGGTTACCCATCTATAGATACAGGGAGCAAAATCACGATAGTAATATCATATTGTATACCATTACATTTATTGTTTAATAAATAAAATATTTTTTTTTTTAAAAAACGAAAAATAAAATTTCTAAGAAATACATGTTTACTTTTTTAATATGTAATTAACAATATGAACCATTGTATATTATGTATAAAAAATGCATACTTACGATGCATTACACTGTATTCGTCTTGCTCTAGAGATTTCGCTTTAGAAATTGCCCTCTGTACATCGAATTGGCTTTAAATAATAGAGAGCTATTTTTCATACAATGCCGTCATACATTGGCTTCAACCCTTTTTATGTCCCACTGCTGGGCACGGGTCTCTCCCCACAACCGGGGAAGGCCTGGAGCATA